>JAOQMK010248357.1:0-10333 GCA_027564415.1 Erythroxylum macrophyllum
GGGTTACACAAGAAACTCAGTAGAAACCCAGCTCACACAAACGTTGCTGCACCACCACCAAAAGCACTAAAGATTGTCATCAATTCACACAACAAAGACCCCATGACAAAGACCCAAAAACCATACAAAAACCCTTGGTCATACCTCTGAAAATTCTAGTAATAACCCTTGACTCTCACACACGTAATCCATCATACTTCTTATCAAGATACACATTAATTAAGGATAGGACTCTATCACAACTAGAAGATTATCACCAATAGCTTGTTGAATCCAAGTCATTATTCAATTAATATCTTATATGTCTAATTAATAAATAAGATGCCAAAACTAAATAAAAAGATATATACTATATAACTTAACAATCTCCCCCTTTTTGGCATTGTTTGTCACAAATATGAATCCCCCAAAATAAAATAATTGGATATATAATCCACAAGAGAAAAGAACTCCCCCTTTATCCATCATCAAGTTCGAAAGAACATCCATCAAATTCTTCAAGTTCAAGAAACATCCAAAGAAATAATAATGAACAATTATCCAATCATCCAAATTTCTCCCCCTTGGGACAAAAAGATGCCAAAAAGCAAGACTAATAGTTACATATATACCTTGAAATCTCCCCCTGAATGGAATAGTCACCAAAAACAATTTGATGTCTCCCCCTTGGGACAAAACAGTATCAAAATGCATAATCGTAAGAATCAACAATAGTTGCAGCGGAAGAATCATAAGCACGCCAATATGACAATTTACCACCATTAAAAACACTAAGAGATATGCCCAAAAGAGAGAGAGATACCCGAGAGAGAGACCCATACTGATGAGAGAGCTGAAGAATCTTTGGTGGAGCCAAATAGAAGCCACAATGCAAACTACTAAAAAGTTGAGATGACAATGACAACATAAAAACTAGAGAAGAACTAAAGAAGACAATTTTTTGTTTCATTTTTTTAAACAACAAAAAAATACTTCAAAAATGTAAAACACACAGTCCCTGTGCCTCTCGAAAACATTCAAACTTGGCCTTATTTCTCGTCATATTATCTTTGTCATCGACTTCTTCTTCTGAAGTAACTGACTTGTCCTCTGTCTGACCAGTTTCTTTAAAAGCAGTAATTAACTGTGAATCTGTACAGTTTCTTGTTTTTCCTTCACTAAGTTTTTGTGCTTGTAATTGACCTTTTTGAATCCAAGTGTGCTTCAGTACCATAGGCTGCTGTTGGAAATTTAATGGAAAGTGTTTAGATTTTCAATTTTGACCCCTTTGAAACATCATTTGTAACAACTTATAACATTTCAGTCTTATATGCCCAATTACTCCATAAAAGTGACATATAGGTATGATCCTCAGATTTTTCCTTGAGATTTCTCCTTGGATAGGTCTGGTCGCACCAATTTTCTCATCATTCAACTTGGAACATTCACCTCTATAGCCAATGACTTGAAGATCTCCTTTAGTCTTACCAATTTTCAATAACTTTTCTAACTTTTCGGTACCTTTATTTAACATTCTTATTCCTTTTTTTGTACTGACCAACTTCAATTTTGTTTCACCAAGCTCATCTAATGTAGACAACAACTTCTTCTCTAGATTTTGAAGATGTTTTTCATGGAAGAATTTTCCTCCTTCAAGTTCTCATTTTTCTTACATGTTTGGATCCATTTACCATACATTAACTCACAGTCTTTATAAATACCATCCTTTTTATCATCTGAAGTACTGTTATCACTGTTATAATCTAAGATTGAGCTTTAAGCTGAATCATCTACGTTTTTTCCGAAATTTCCCGATTTACTCACTTTTTCGTCTTCAATTACCTCCTTCTTTGTTATTGTTAAACAAGTAACTGGGCTTTTGCTTTACAAAATAACTAATGTAGCACTATTTATAGCTTCTTCTTCATTACCATACTCACTTTCAGATTTATTCTCACTCCAAATGCTTGTATAGGATTTTCCTTTTCTCTTCTTCAAGGTTTTAGCACATTCCGCTTGCATATGTCCGGAGCCTTGGCACTTATGACATTAAATTTTCTTCACTTTTCTTTCACCCTTTTGAGTTTTGGCTTGTTGTTTGAAGTTGTTGTTCAATGAGCTCTCGCCCTTTTGCCTACACTCGGGTCTGTAAGTTTTCACTCTCTTCAGCCACTTACTGAACTCTCATGTTAATTTGGATTCATCTTCAACATCATTCATTCCTTTTCCCGTTTCAGCATATAGTGTCAATCTTTTTCTCATTTCTTGTTTGCAGTGCACTCGCCAATCAACGTCTGCCCTAGCTGTCCCCCAAAGACAGACATGCGCCTATCGTCTTCTCCAGAAGCTCTGCCTGCTTCTCCATCTCCCTCCCACATCATGCTTCAAACCGCTTCCATCTTCCACTCTCCTTCAACCGCATCAACTGGAACACCACGTTCTACGTCTTTCAAACTAGCATCCATCGGTGCTCAAAATCGTCATCTCTTGACAATTCTCCAATCCTCTTCTCCATTTTTCTCCTTACCACCGCCTCCCTGTGCCACCATCTGTAACATCCCATTACCCATGTTAAGGCTAAAATAGTATTTATAAGAGGATAATGAGAAATTAGAGAGGGTATTTTATGCTTATGCATAATATGGCATACACATACACGAGAATATTGATTTTTGAACACATTTAAATGATTGTACATGCATTCGTTGACATTTTCTGGGTATAAGTGATTTTAATGCAATTAAAATATGAATTGGGTATTATTTGTCTTAAAAATTAAATTGGTGTGTATTAAGGTTGATTTAGCAATTTTGGTGATATTTCTGACATTTTGGAAATTTGGGGTATTTTGGACTAGAAAAAAAAGTAGAAATAAGAGACAAATGGATCAATTATTGCGTGACAAGTGGACCAATAATTAGGAGACATATGGACTGATTAATTGGTGACTTATGGCATCTTAAGTGTGGATAAATGGCAACATATTAGGTTGATGCATGGCATACATGCCTTAAGGAAAATGCCTTGGCCAAATTATGACACCTAACATCTAGTAAAGAAAGTTACAGCAAGGATAGCTCTGTAGTTTTCTCTTTTGTTCTTCACCTTCTCCACCAAAATTGCATCCATTTTCTCTTTGAAATTGTGGTTAAACTTTAGCTCTAATTACTACAGAAAAGCTATATTTTAATTCCTCACAAAATAGCCAAAAGACTAGTTAAACGTGGTCTTCATATAGCTGTCCAAAAATCAACCTATTTTCACCTTGAGTTTATGATGAATCGTGCATGAATGGAGGCTTCGATAATCTGAAGTTGTGAGCTAAAATTGGAAGCTTAAAAAGTAGGTAGCAAACCTGATCTTTATGGTATGTTTATTAATATAAGAATAATGATTGAATTGGACTGAAATGCATGTGATATTGGTGAAGAAGAATTGCTGGAATATGTTAGTTGTAGTGTTTTCTCTAAACATCCTTTGTTTTTTTGTTATAACTTCTTCTCCTGGCATCCAAATGACATGAGACTTGAACCAATAGACTCATAACACGTTGTTCTTCATCTCCACCAAAATTTATGAACATCTAAATCCATTCAAAAAAGTTTGAGTGATAAACTTCGGATGAAAATGGTGAGTGTGCTGGAATACTGTTAAATTGGAATGATTTCGATGATCATTCTTCGATATTTTAACTATATTTTGATCTGTAGATTTTCAAATGAGATTATTCTTGATTTAAATTGAACTAGAGACATTTGGATATAATTTTTAAGAAGAAATTAAATTTGAATTCTATTCTTAAGAGTCTTGAAATGTAGCTTGAAATTGGGTTTTAGCTTAGGCTGTAGCACTACCTGAGATGGAAATCATGTCCTGTTGTTATACATTAAACTGTATTGATGTAGGCCGAATCAAACCAAGTTGTCTTCACCAAAGTTGTAGATTATTCTATTAACTTTCAATTGGTATAAATTTTGTATTTTTTGGATACTGGAATTGAGAGATGTGAGTTGTACAACTTTGAGTGCATGATCATGCACTAGCCAAAATTTTAAATATACACAGTCTGTAGTATATTGAGTATAAATTCTGGAATACTGGATCAAATTATATGATCTTAGTATCATTAGAAACTTAAGACATGGAAGAACAATTTTCTAGAAAGAAGTGTTATCAAATTACTTCACTTTCCTGATGAGAATAATCATGCAAAATGGACCCGAAAGTATGTTTTTAGACAAATCTTGATTGATCAATTGACTATTGATATATGAATGAATGTTGTGAGAAGAATCATGATAAGGAACCCGGGATTGTCATGAGCATGCATTGTACGTATTCTGGATACACATATAAGCATAACTGAGTATGTGTATCATTGTGCAAAATAGTGATATGTGTATGTATTGTATGATATAGAGAAGCACATTGAGCACCACCATCTAGACATTGCTGGGACTTCAAGGCAATAGCTATCTGGAGCGTACTGTGAGTAACCTAGACGGTCTAACTTAAGTATTTGGTTGTCTAAATTATGTCAGAAATAATTAAACATAAGACAGAGGAGATGGGTAGAGTTGTTAAAAGACTACGATTGTATGATTGAGTATCATCCGGAAAAGGCTAATATAGTGGCTGATGCTTTGAGCAGAAAGTCAAATACTATTGTAGCTCAGATTCAGTTACTGAGGTTACCAAACTTAATCTAATTGAGAGCTCTGAATGTGGAGTTGAATCTAGAGCATAATGAAACTTTGATAGCCACACTAAAGTTGAGGCCAATGTTGCATGATAGAATCAGAAAAGTAAAGGGTAAAGATCCTGAAATGGTGAAACTGATTGAGAAAGTTAAGATAAATACAGATTCTGAATTTGAATTGAGAGATGAAACATTGTGGTTAAAACAGAGGCTATGTGTGCCTAATGTGAATGATCTTAGGAAGGAAATCTTAGAGGAAACTCATATGGCCGCTTTTGCTATGCATTTTGGTACCACCAAGATGTACAATACGTTGAAACAACATTTCTGGTGGCTTGGAATGAAGAAATAAGTAGCGAAGTTTGTTTCTAAATGTATAACATGCCAGCAGGTTAAGGCTGAGCATTAGGCTCCAGTTGGAAAGTTACATTCGTTGCCTATTCTGAAGTAGAAATGGGAATGAATTACTATAGATTTCATAATGGGATTGCCTAAGACTCTGAAGCAGAATGATGCTATATAGGTTGTAGTGGACCGATTGACTAAGTCGGTTCATTTCATACCAGTGAGAGAGAATAACTCACTAGACCAGTTAGCCTAGAAGTATGTGAATGAGGTGATTAGATTGCATGGGGTTCTGGTGTCCATTGTATTGGATAGGGATCCCAAATTCACTTCGAGATTCTGGAAGAGTTTGCAGTCAGCTATAGGTACAAAGTTAAACTTCAATACTATATTTCATCCTCAAACAGATGGACAGAGTAAGAGGACATTCAAGATTATTGAGGATATGCTTAAAGCGTGTGTATTGGGGTTTCAAGAAGCATGGGATCAGTATATACCATTGATTGAATTTGCTTATAACAATCATTATCACAGTAGTATTAGAATGGCACCATGTGAGGCATTGTATGACAGAAGGCGATGATCGCCTCTGTATTGGGATGAAGAGGGCTTGAGAATGGTTGAAGGTCCAGAACTGATACAAGACACTGTGGATAAGGTGAACTGGTCAACAGTCGATTAAAGCGGCTCAGGATAGACAAAAGAGCTATGTAGACCAGCATCGACGGGATATGGAATACAGTGTAGGAAACAGAGTGTTTCTGAGAGTGTCGCTTTGGTGAGGTGTGCTGAGGTTTGGTAAAAAGGGCAAGTTGAGCCCTAGGTACATTGGTCCTTATGAGATCATTGAGAGAACAGGACCTATGGCATACAAGTTAGCTTTGACTAATGAAATGTCTCAGTTGCATAATGTGTTTCATATGAGCATGTTAAGAAGATACAGATCTGATCCAACACATGTGTTACCGACTCAAGATATTGAGGTTACTAGTAATCTAAGCTATGTTGAGAAGCTGATCAAGATAGTGGGTTATAAGACAAAGCAGCTGAGAAACTGAGTAATTTCATTAGTGAAAGTCCTTTGGAGAAATCACTCGATTGAGGAAGCAACTTGGGAAATGGAGGATCATATGAGGAAACAATATCCCTACCTGTTTGAACCATCTGGTAAAAATTTTAAGGACCAAATTTGTTTTAGTAGGGGAGAGTTGTAACATCCCGTTACTTATGTTAAGGCTAAAATAGTGTTTATAAGAGGTTAATAAGAAATTAGAAAGGGTATTTTATGCTTATGCATAATATGGCATACACATCCAAGAGAATATTGATTTTTGAACACATTTAAATAATTGTACATGCATTCATTGACATTTCTAGATATAAGAGATTTTAATGCGATTAAAATGTGAATTAGGGATTATTCGTCTTGAAAATTAAATTGGTGTGTATTAAAATTGATTTAGCAATTTTGGTGATATTTCAGACATTTTAAAATTTTGGGGTATTTTGGACTAGGAAAAATGTAGAAATAAGAGATAAATGGATCAATTATTGCGTGACAAGTGGACCAATAATTAGGCAACATATGGACTGATTAATTGGTGACATATGGCAACTTAAAGTGTGGATAAATGGTGGCATACTAGGTTGATACATGGCATACATGCCTTAAGGCAAATGCCTTGGCCAAATTATGACACCTAACATCTAGTAAAGAAAGTTACAGCAAGGATAGCTCTGTAGTTTTCTCTTTTGTTCTTCACCTTCTCCACCAAAATTGCATCCATTTTCTCTTTGAAATTGTGGTTAAATTCTAGCTCTATTTACTACAGAAAAGCTAGATTTTAATTCCTCACAAAATAGCCCAAAAAACAGTTCAACATGGCCTTCATATTGTTGTCCAAAAATCAACCTATTTTCACCTTGAGTTTGTGATGAATCATGCATGAATAGAGGTTTGTGATGAATCATGCATGAATAGAGGCTTCGATAATATGAAGTTGCGAGCTGAAATTGGAAGCTTAAAAAGTAGATAGCAAACCTGATCTTTTTGGTATGTTTATTAGTGTAAGAATAATGATTGAATTGGACTGAAATGCATGTGATATTGGTGAAAAAGAATTGCTGGAATATGTTAGCTATAGTGTTTTCTCTAAGCATCCTTTGTTCTTTTTGTTATAACTTCTTCTCCTGACATCCAAACGATATGAGACTTGAACCAATAGACTCATAACACATTTTTCTTCATCTCCACCAAAATTTATGAACATCTGAATCCATTCAGAAAAGATTGAGTGATAAATTTAGGATGAAAATGGTGAGTGTGCTGGAATATTGTTAAACTGGAATGATTTCACTGACCATGCTTCGATATTTTGGCTATATTTTGATTTGTAGATTTCCAAATGAGATTATTCTTAATTTAAATTGAACTAGAGGCATTTGGCTACAAATTTTAAGAAGAAATTGAATTTTAATTATGTCTTTAAGGGTCTTGAAATGTAGCTTGAAATTGAGTTTTGGCTTAGGCTTTAGCACTATCTGAGATAGAAATCTTGCCCTATTGTTATCGAATAAACTGTATTGATGTAATCCGAATCAGATAAAGTTGTCTTCACCAAAGTTGTAGATTATTCTCTTAACTTTCAATTGGTATAAAGTTTGTAATTTTTGGATACTGGAATTGAGAGATATGAGTTGTACAACTTTGAGTGCATGATCATGCACTAGCAAAAATTTCAAATGTACTCAGCCTATAGTAATTGAGTATAACTTCTGGACTACTGAATCAAATTGTATGATCTTGGTATCATTAGAAACCTAAGACATGGAAGAACAATTTTCTAGAAGAAAGTGTTATCAAATTACTTCACTTTCTTGATAAGAATAATCATGCAAAGTGAACCCGAAAGTATGTTTTTAGACAAATCTTGATTGATCAATTTAGTATTGATATATGAATGAATATTGTGAGAAGAATCATGATAAGGAACCTGGGATTGTCATGAACATGCATTGTACGTATTCTGTATACACATATGAGCATAATTGAGTATGTGTATCATTGTGCAAAATAGTGATATGTGTATGTATTATATGATATAGAGGAGCACATTGAGCGCCACCATCCAGACATTGCTGGGACTTCAAGGCAATAGCTATCTGGAGCGTACAGTGAGTAACCTAGATGGTCTAACTTAATTATTTGGTTGTCTAAATTATGTTCTGAATTGTTTATGATTGTGAATTGGATTATGTTGATTCCAAACATGAAGGCCTAAAGATTCTAATTTATGAATGTGATATTGAAGTGTTCCTTGAATATGAATTTGGTGAAATTATGTTCTAAATATGGATTGTTTGTACTAATTCCGGACATGAAGGTCCGAAAATTCTAACTTATGAATGTGATATTGAGGAATTCCTTGAATGTGAATTTGGTGAAATAAATGTTTCTCAACATATTTGTTGAATACCAAACTAAGGTCCGATGATAAATGGAAATGAGACTGTAAATGTGTTTTAATGGGATTGCGAATGAGAATGTTTGAAACAATGAATGATTGAATATGAATGTGATGAATTTCATACACGAATGCATGATCAGATAATGTTAGTTGTGACATGAGTAGCCACTAAATATGAGCTTAATGCTCCTAAATGTGGTACAGAGCCAAAGGCTCGATATGTACAATGAGCCCTGTATCTGCAACGGGTAAAGGACATTATTAATTAGCTCGGAATCCATAATGGATATGGGATAGTTTAGGTACTCAGTCACAATAACGTAATAATTGAAAGTGGGTCACACGAACATTGCATGTACACTTATTGAATGTGTTTGACTGATTGAATTATAATGTATGTATTTGTATGAAAAAAGATATGTGAAATGAATGATATGTGGTGCAATTTTCTAAATGAAAAGATGTGAAATTAGCTGCTTATATGATTTATTATGTGGTATGAATTGGATGAACCATCAAGGATGGTTACATCACTGAGTTTACAAAACTCAACAAAATTGCAATATTGATTTTTCAGGTTCGAGAGAGGACACTAATGAAAGGGAGATGCTACAAGAAGATTAATTCTTATACTTTTGTGGGGAAATAGGTCAAAGGTCCATCAGCTGAGATTGAAGGATTAAATAGAAGTTTTTGTAAAATTCCTCATGTAATGTACTTAGTTTTAATACTGTATATATTTGGATGGTTTGTAAAGCTACAATGTAAGTTTGGTTTTTATGAAATGAAATGAGGAATGCAGTTTGGTTTTAAAATTTGGTGACTTTTATGTATAATAGATGATGCCATGATTAAGTTGGATACGTGTTTGCTCTAACATGTCATTATTATAGGTTATGTACTGGAATGTCCACAGGGTGTTCCGGTATGTAATCGTTAGTAGTGGGGTGTTACACTGTCATCCTCTGCATTTGCGTTGCCTTGCGTTCATGGGTGAGATTTCACCCATCGGTTTTGCAAGGTGGTGACGCCAAATTAGTGGCGTCACCGACCCATAATCACCAACGACAAAACGCCACTACTTTTGCAGTTGGCTACAGTAGCCTTATCCATACGCAGAGAACAACCTAACAAAACATAGACAGTAAACACCAATGGGAAAAGCGCAGAAACCAATCGTGTTTGCAAACACAAGGCAGTAACAGAGAAGACAAGCATTCATAAGAAGAAGACGCACATTCTAGAAACAATTTCCAAAAACATTACCTAAGCGATGCAAATCGAAGGTGTTCAGATTCATCAAAATGGGTGTGGTAGAAATTAGGGATTTCATACAAAACACAACGCAAGATATCGCAGAACATACATAGGCACACTGAAAAACAACAATTTTAGATCCTATCGCATAACAGATGCAAAATAGTAGGTGTTCTTTAACTACCCAGATTTCAGAAACCCTAAAACCCCATACAATACGAAAAATGCAAGATTCCCAAAATAGTCATCGTGTATACTTAGAGAATAAAAATCCAGATGTGAATGGAGGCAATCGTGGATAATCAGTAGGGCTTTGGAAAACAATTTTCAGAAATCACAATAAAGATTAGTCATGAAGAACAGTCTTGAATAGCTTCGAGAAACAATACCAAAACACGATATACATATGAAAAGAAACAATGTTCGCAGTACTTTGTTGTGTCCCAAGCATTAAAAAAACCAAATCAACATTAATAATCAAGCCTCTAATCCAAGATTAACAATTAAAGGAGACTCTAATACCACTGTTGGAATCCAACTGTGATTGAATCACGGGCGCAGCGGAAAACAAAAATTTTTACGAATT
>JAOQMK010248620.1:0-10296 GCA_027564415.1 Erythroxylum macrophyllum
GCCCACTATGCATTTTACTATTCTCGGATTACTATTTACTTGGCAATTTGGGCTGAACCTTCGGAAGGGTTTTTCGCCCCTTTAGAGAGATAATTGGTTTTTCCATCCTTCATGAAAGATGTAGAGGGTCTTTTTATCTTTCCATGGAGATATGATATGTCCTGATCGGAGTTAGGAGTAAAAATTTATGAGGATTGGAAGTTGGCCGATTACTATTCATTTGGTCAAAAAAGTACTATTCATTTGGTCTTTCTTTAGGTAAAACTTTGCAACAACTTTGAACCTTCTTAATGGCCAAATCAGGTTTTACATTCTTCTTGAAAGTTATCAAATTTTTCCTTCAATTTTCTTTGGGCACCAAGCTTGAACAATTTCAAGTTCCAAGTAAAAGTTATGCATTTTCTCTTATAACTTTCTCGTTTGGCCTCCGATTCACTCGATTTTCGAAATATTGGTTTTCTAAACCAATATTCTATCTTCTCTTGCAAAAATGTAAAATTTTCAGATTACTTGAATTTTGTCGGAAATTTGCCCTCAAGTTCGTTTGAGCCATTTGTTCGCTTTGCTTTCGCCTTATACCTTTCGGTTCGATTTACTTTTGATTTCGTTTTCATTTTGTTTCCGTACTTTGTTATCCGATTCGATTCGTTTCGGTTCGTTTCGTTTTCAATTCTGAGCCTTCGATTTGCTTTTGTTTTTGTGCTTTCGTCTCGTTTTCCAGTTCGGACCCGAATCATGTATAAGTATGAAGGTTTTGGATTAAGTAGTTGGGTTCCGGATTCAGGATCCAACAGATATGGTATCAGAGCAATAGTGGAAATGCTCTGATTTGGTTTGGTTTTTCGTAAGAGGTTGGATATCCGGTAATGGGTTCCAACAGTAAGAGCCACAAGGAAAGGTATTTTTAACTAGGACCAACTCTCTCCATGCAACTTTTTGAGTTTCACTACATAAGAGCTTTCTATATGAAGCATTGATGAAGTTTCCCGTTGTGGTGCTATAACACCCGCTGTACGGAAGCTACAACCATCCACACATATAACAACCAAATTCTTGTAGACGCATTCAAGATGTACAATTCTACTCAATGCTATACACATACATATTAAAAAACTTCCCAGTGCTTAACATTATCATTTAATAGTAGTAATACATCTTTACATTTATATGGTAATCTGAAAGAAAACATAAAATTTCCTTTTTTATTACATGTGCAATCATCTGTAACCAAAAACATATTCCAAAAGTACTTTTTCTTCTATCTATTAGCCTTGGTCCCTGTAGATGTTCCTTGTACCTCACTCCTATGACTTGGACCTACACGGATTAACACCCGTGTTAAGCTTGAAAGCTTAATGGGGAAAACACTTAGTTTGAATGACCACTCATTGCATTCATCTGCCAAGTACACACATTCAGAAATATAACAACTCATATACCATAAATTCGCATTCATGAACCAAACATTGATAATCAATGCTCATGTAAACAATGATGGGATACTTAAGGAAAGTACATAATGCAAATATGCTTCAACATATTATCTATATACCAAAAATGAACATTTATAAGCCTAATATTAATATTCAACACTCATTGATACAAATTATCAATGTAATTGCACATCATTACAATCAATACAAATGTTCATCAATACAAATTATTCATATTGTCAAGTTATATTTCTTATTTATGACTGTTAAGTTTCCTTTCTATGTTAAGCCTACATTTTTTGTGGGTGTGGATAATGGGTGTTGTGGATATCCAAAGATATCAAACTGTGGATACCCAAAGGTATGGAACTATAGATGCCTGAAGGTATTGAACTGTGGATACCCGAAGGTATCGAACTATGGACACTGGTGGTGTCAAACTATAACAGTTTCACTGTTGCTCTATAGACATGCCTATCTATCCACAAAGAAGACAATAGAGCAGGCATTATAACATTTTCTTTAACCATTTGCAAATTTCACAATTCATATATTAACCAATCATTTGATATGCATTTTAAGTCATAAAATCTATATTTGCATTCATGCATGCAATTCGTGGCTTACCACCATTACAAGGGTATCAAAATCATACTTGTATAATCATACTATACACATATGAGTAATGAATATGCATACAAATCATTTATGTACATGTAAATTTTCTTTGGGATGCATTATGCTCAATCTTATATTACAATGTTTAGTCTCGCAATTCACATGTGGTAAGTCTGATTTCATTTATTTATAGGTGTTTGAAAATTTTCATACACATTAATAAAGGTTTGGATAAGATGCAGTAGAAATCAGAAACAAAAACAATACCACGGTCTTGAAAGACACTCTCCATTCATACCACTACTTGTTCCTTAACATGAATATAGAAAAAGTTAGAAATGGGTTTCGAGGTCTTCTAAAAATGTTTTTATCTATGTCTAGAGTTTCTATAGCACCAACATTTAGATCATTTAGAGTTCTAAATCATGAGATATAGGAAAAATATCACAAGATGCACCAAAATAGGGGCAGCATCAAGTTGCATTTTCGATCTCAATTTCCAAGGTCATAGAGCCAGAATTAAGTCAGAGTTCCTTCTATATATATTTATCTCTATGTCTTAGGTTTCAAATGAAACTAAAATCACACAATTTGGAGGTCTTTAAGCTATGTTATGACTCAAACAATGTGACTGTCTCAAACAAACCCTAGACAGAATTCCACCACACGATACTCTCTTGTCATATTCAACCAATTCTATGTAAGATAACACCAAAATAACACCAAAGCATCATCCAAGAAACCATTACACATCCAAATGAATCTATATAACCATTCAAACATACACACAAAGAGAAATTAGACTCAATGTAGTTCCAAACCTTAAAATTGGCAAGGTCGTTCTTTTAATGCTTTTCATTTCCTTCCTCTTTGGTTTTGCTTGAATTTCCAAACGAAAAATGATGGGATGAAGAGGGTGAAATGGAGAGGAGAAAAATATGAAGTTAAGCCAAAAAAATGTCGTTCTTCTTCCCTCTTTATATACCTTTACATGAATTTTCTAGTCTTAGACACATGTTTCTATCCATTGGACCATATGTCACAATCCTATTAGACTGTGTGTTATAATCCCACTGGACCACGTATTACAATTCTATTGGAACATGTGTTAAAATTATATTGGATCATGTGTTACAATTCTATTAGACCATGTGTTATAATCCCATTGGACCACGTGTCACAATTCTATTGGACACACATGTTTTAATCTTATTGGTCCATTAGTTGACGTTAGGAAAATTGCATATTGGTCCTTCTTCTTCCTTTAATTCCCACATTGGCCTATAATGTTATCAATTTATTTCATTCCCCTATGTCTTAATTTTCTAATGGAATAAATTTCATGCAATTTAGTTAATTATATCGAGAGTTATACCCTAAAAACTACAGGCTGTTCAAAAATAAGGACAGTAGCCAAAACTCAACTTCAAAACAAAATTAAAAACTCTTAGAGGCAAAATCAAATTTCTATTCCTTCATCAAAGTTTTAGACCTATGTATCTTTTTTAATCTCCAATTGGATTTATCCAATTTGGATTTCTACATGTCAAGATATGGTAAGTCTGTTCAATGGAATCTATCCATTCAGCGAGGTACACATCCCAATTCAACTAACTTTGGTCTCATCATGTAAGAGCATCACAAAAATACATCCAATTTAACCAGAAACATCCCATTTATTTATAGAATACTTCTTTTATCAATTCCCCTCACATCACATTCCTAATCCAAGCAAACATATCAAAACATTCTATACATTTTTCACGTCTAAGTATGTATGTCCATACCAAAGCGAACAAAGTATCCATTACCCTTGTCTTTTAGATTAAGTACCATTATATCTCTCACTATACTTAGATGTACTTAATTTATTATGTTCATTTCTTAATACACCCTATACATGCTATAATACTTTCAGTGTATATGTTGGGGCATTACAGGTGCCTTTCTAGATGATATTATCTTTCTTTTTAGAGATCAATATGTAGTTGTTTAAAGATCTTGAAAGGTTTGAAACCGGTAGAATGTTTAAGATGAAGGTTTGATTAGAGAGTACATAAGATATAATGGCATTAGGTTAGAAGAGTGGTGGTTTTAGAGGAAGCAATTTAGTATAGCTTTCCAAAAGTCCATAAGGAGACCAATTAACAGTCCAAAAGAAAGAGCAATTACCATTGGCAATCTAATAGAAGAAAGACTATTTAATTTTATCCCTAATCTTAATTAAAAATCACATAATTATGGAGGCATTTTGTGGGATAATTAGACACCAGAAGTTAAAGCACTTAATGTAGTAAATATGTAACCATCTAACCTAAAGGGCTTGCTTATCATTGAATAATCTCCAAATTTTCTTTGCTAGTATAATTGTATCTGGGACGTTGAGTAGGAGAATACCAAGTGCCCCCTTAATGCTTTGACTAACAAATTTCAGTCCATTTGAATTTTACCCGTGTTTCATTTTCCTTGTAACCACACCATAGAAATCTTCTAAGTAATTTGTTAATATTCTTCATAATGGTATAAGGAAAATCAATATATGAAGTCTAATATACATTGAGTGAGCTCATAATAGAATTTATTAGTTGAGCTCTTTTAGTCATAGACAATGCTTTAAAACTCTATTTGCTAACTTTATTTTCTATTTTCACTATTAATTGCTTATAATCTTTATAAGTGGGCTTGCTCAAGGAAATTCCATTGCCAATTTACGTCAATAGGATATGGAGGTATTCGAAACATGTAAGAGAAGAAAACTAAGTAGCTCGGTTGACAACAATTGTAGATAAATACATCCCACTTTTATCTTTATTAACAGATAACCACTAAAGTTTACTAAATAGTTTGAGGCTATAGTGAGGATGAAATGGAGCCTACATTTTCTTTTTAGAATAAGAATTAGTCATCAACAAAATTTAGGCTTAAAATTCTAAGCTTACTACATTTGGAATGAAAATTAAATTGACCATTCCTTTCTATAATTCTCTTAAGTAGTCTGCTGAAAACTTCCATTCTGATTAAAAATAGGTAGGGGAGAGTTGATCCCCTTACCTAAGACCTCTAGCTCTTTTAATTATGCTTGAAGGTTCTCCATTCACCTGAATGTTAAATGTTGCAATTGATATACATCTCTCCATCCATTCTATAAAAAAATCAGGAAATCCATTGAATTAAAGGCATTTTAGAAATCAATCTTTAGAGTGCAATTTTTGCTTTTTCTCTTTCCAGTATAGTGTTTGAGTAATTTTTGAACAAGGATTACCATGATTTACCTACTTGGTATGTAAGCACCCTATGACTGATCAATTTGAGCTTAAAGCACTTAATTTAGTCTATCTAATAACAACTTTGGGATTATTTTGTAAATTGCTACAATAAGCTATAAAGAGAAATTCATTCACAGAGTTTTGTTTCTTTCCTTTCAGATCTAGTTTGATGATGGTTTTATTTAGCTCCTTTAACATCCTCCTTCCCCTAAAATATTCAACAATAGCATCCAAAATTAAAATATTTATTATTTACGATAATTTTTTAAAAAATTAACATTCAAATCAACTGGACTTGGATATTTAAGGAGGCTAAATGAATTCAATGAATTATTAATTTCAATTGTTGAAAAAGGGTTTAAAAAAACTCAATTTCTTATAGGGATAACTGATCCTAGAGGATTTCTTTAATTAAAGGGACTAAGAAGTGTTGGTAAAGAAATCCGTTGCTTCTTTTAAAAATTCATCTTAAGTGGTTAGTAGAATATATTTTTTTAAGGGTGACTATCCAAGGGTTTTTAGGTAGTGACATATCTATAAGAGAATGAGGAGCTTTTATCCCCCCCTTTTCAAATAGAGGACTTTTTTTTAAGCTTTGTTTCATAATATAATAGTTTAATTTGAGAGCTTATATATAGTTGTGAAGAGCTTTTTTCCTAAGGTTTTGAAGAAGAGTGTAAGAAGGATTGAGATAAAAGTCAGATCAAGCTTTGCTAAGGGTTCTTTTAGCTGAGTGTAAGAGAGTATTTCCCACCTTTTGCTTATTAAAAATTATAAGTTCCTTATTGATGTTTTAAAGTTTTCTGACATAAATAAATTGCTTAGTTCCTCGAACATTAAAATTAGGACCCCTCTATAAAGCTTCATTAAAACCATCTAGTTTAGTAAGAAAATTAATAAATCTGAATGGAAACTTGAATGGTTTATTGACACTTGAGAACTGCACAACGTTTGGAGTGTGATTCAAAAATATCGGATTGGTAAAGAGAGTTTTACAATTAGGGAAGGCCTGAAACCATTCTAGGTTACTAATTTTTGGATTATATCTATGTTCTTCCTTATATGCCACTTATCCTCTTATTTATTACTATTGCTAATGAAGTTAACTCCAAATGATAGGTTTGTGACCCAAATATCATAAGCATAGTGCCTCAGATCCTAACAATAATTCTTTATACAAGTATTTCCATTGACTTCATTATGATGTAAAATGGAATTAAAATCTCCAATAATGATCCATGGGGATTTTATAGATAAAGTTTGGAGCGAGGTTATTTGGTCTGCATAGTTGTAGCCATAAAAAATTGAGATGTGAACAGTGGGAGATTCTTTTTTAAACTTAAACTTTTATATATATATCATTTTATCAGTGATTAGGGAGCTAAGGATTTCAACTTAGTCTTTATGAAATAGCACCATAATTCTTCTACTATAGTGAAAAGAGTAGTTAGTAATCAATCACCACCTCTTTGGGAGGATATTGAAAAGGTTACAATTATCCTTCTTAATCCTTAATTCCAAAATTCCCATTAAGTAAGGCTTATTGTCAAAATTGAAGTTTCTATGCTCTAATTTATTAGGAGGGGAACTAATTCCTATAGCATTTTATGCAATGATGTTCATGTTCCCATAATAGAAGAAGAGTCCTTCTCCTTTTAGTTAGATTTCCTTCTGCCTAGAACCTTTAAATAATCCAGTTATTTAAAGTAATGGAAGCTATATGTGGTATTGGTATTACTTATAAATTCATAACCATTCATATTGGGCTTTCTTAAGGTCCCCAACCTAAGGCCATTTGGAGTAATATTTTAAAAGTGAACATTAGGCATATCATTTTTTTCTACTTCAAGTGGAGGTTTTATATATTCTAAGCCTAGATCTTCATTTTTAGAGTGAATACTATAGTTAGACACACCAGTTATAGTAAGTTATAGTGGAGGTATTTTGTTCTTTTATTTCATTTTAACTTATTAATTCTTAAATTATCCAATTTTAAACTTTCTATCAATAGGCATTCACGTCTTCTTTGGATTCATTATATTCAGCTTCTAAGCATATGTAACTTTGACTATATCATCAATAAGCTCATAATTATCATTAAACTTCTAAATAAGGATTTTAGATGGAAAATCCTTCATTACATCAACTAAAACATATATTCTAGAAAAATTAGTACATTTAATTTTAGTAGTGGCTTGATCTAGACATAAATGCTTATCTTAAAAGCTATCCTTATAACTTAGACCACTTGTAGTGGACAGTACTGGAGTTGCTATGCTATAAAAGCTGGAGTGAGTTCCATTATATGGAAAATCATTGACTTGAGATTCCAAAAATGCTACAACACCTTACCCTAAACTACCAGCCAAATCTTGGAATATCCAACCTTTGGGGAAGTTTAACAAAAAATTTGTAGATAATGGATGATGTAAAGAGGAGAAATGTTGGACTAGCACCACGTTGTATGGAATAAAGCCTTACAACCTAGCACCTCCTTCATGTTATGGCTAACATCCCTAAATAGGTTTACATTATATAGGTTACCTATTTTAATACTGATGCAAGTTGTGTTATGTGTAATTGTGGCTTGGAAACTTGGTACCATATTTTTTTTAATGTTGATTCCCTATGGATATAGAGTGTTGGGTTAAATCTACATGTCCACGGAATTTTAATTGTTATCTATACATAGGAATTATGGACTATTTTGTAAATTAGAGTTCAACGTACAAAGATAAAAAAGTAATATATCTTATTTCCTTTGCTACCTATGTTAAGGAAATATGGATAAAAAGGAATAATAGAAGATTCCAAAGCAAAAATAAGAGTAAATAACAGGTGATAAGTTGTTTGATGTCAAAAGTCAGAGGGCAGCTAATAAACTCCAACCTTAGCAATGATTGTAGCCCTAACCTACCTAGATCCTAGAGAATTATTTAATGCATTCTTAACATAGGCAGTTAATTTTGTCATTCATTACCTCTATCCACTTGCAATTGTTGAAGTAACCTTAAGGTAAGCTTACCTACTTTTGACTAATGGAACTATTTGAGAGCATAAGGAAATTTCACCATGCTTATGAGTGATAGAGCTCTTCATAAGCTACGACTAATTTCACCTAAGGAAACTAGGATATTCAAGTTAACACTAGAAGTTTATTATAGCTACGATTGTTCTACTGTGAGTCTCCTTTAGCTAGTGAAAGAGTCAATTGTTGTTTGAGGGATAGGTGCCTCCTAAGTTCATTTTGTTGTAACTTGTTTAAGTTTAATTTCATGTGTTAAATGGCCTCCATTCTAAGTATATTTTTTTTGCTTGTCTAGTTGATGTTTATGTAAGAATATCATTTTATTAAATACAAATTTAACTTTTTAAAAAGAAAATGTTTAACTTTAAAGATTTTTTTGGCAAAAAAATGTCCTCAATATTGTTCCAAATTTTGGTGAGTCCATACTATTTCCATTTGGAAAAAATACCACGTTTTCTTATTTAATAAGGAAACCCTTCTAGAAAATATGCTATAAGAGTGGAGTTCCATCTTCATAGCTATGTTATTTAACATTTCAAGAGGAAGCAACACTACCTACTACTCATTAATTTTGTCTAATAGGGAAAAATGAAGCTTATTCATTAGACTAGAATCTCCCACCACTTAAAGCCATGTGCAGTTTTGGGGGATCGTAAAAGATTTAAGTTATGAAGAAGGAAGTTCTTTATGGTTACAGGTATAGTTAGAGGTAGTAGAGGTAATGGTAGAAGGGTGGTTTGATGAAGGATATTTGGTAGGAGAAGTAGTGGGGATGGGTAGGAAGCTATTTGGGACAACTGATATGTTTCTTAGAAAGGAAAGCAAGTGTGGTAAATGGAAAGAGTAGAGGAAAGGTAAATCTAACTAGAGGATAACAAATTTTCAAAAAAAAAACTAGAGGATAACATTTAGGCTAACACAGAAGGAAGAAAAACAAGAATAGATTGATAATGCTTATGAGCACACTAGCAGAAAAATAAGAGTGCATATGGGATTAGAGAAAGGAAGAATGAAGATCAGACCATATAAAGAAGTAGAAGAAGAGAGTAGCACGATTTTCTCTCCCTAGAATACGATCATTAGTATTTAAAATATATGTAATAGTGTGAGTAATAATAGATCATATAGAAAGTATCTTAGTTTTACACAATATAAACAATAGTAAGATGGATTTTGATTATGGTAAAAAAAAATCTTTAAAAAATATAAATAAATAATTTAGATCAAAATAAGAAGAGCATAATAAAAACCAAACTTTTTTTGATGTTAAATTTATTATATTGATGAATAGATAGGCTTAATGCCTCTCAAAAGTGCTAACTTACAAGTTGGAAAGTTAACTATAGAAAGAGTTAAATATTTAACAAGTTTACTTAGGAATAACTGGCACCAAAAAATTGAAATTATAACAACCACGCCCTCCTTACATTACGACTTACTTTGGTGCTACAATTAGGGGTGTTCATAGTAGGATAACCTAACCTGTTCATAAATAACATGAACCTGAACATGAATTTCAGGTTTGGCAATTTCACGAACCTGAACCTAAACCTAAACCTAAAGAACCTATAAGATCAGTTAACCTATTTTTAGGTTTGGTTCTCAAGATAACCAGAACCTATTCATATCAATATATATAATAAAAATTATTAAAAAAATTGGTGAAAATAAATACAAATTATTTATAAAAGTATGCATATAAAATCCATCAAAGATATATCCAATATGTTAAGCCCAAGCAAAGTAAAAATAAGCCAAACAATGTCTTATAAAAGATCTGTATTAGAAAAAAAAAAGAAATAAATTATTAAACAATTATTCTTCGAATAGGATGGTAGGATGATCCACTGTTATACATGAAGCCACATCTGTTGAAAATA
The DNA here is from genome assembly GCA_027564415.1 of Erythroxylum macrophyllum. Classification (NCBI taxonomy): domain Eukaryota; kingdom Viridiplantae; phylum Streptophyta; class Magnoliopsida; order Malpighiales; family Erythroxylaceae; genus Erythroxylum; species Erythroxylum macrophyllum. Next base: position 10,226 of record JAOQMK010248620.1, read on the forward strand.
AAAAGAGTTAGACTCGTTATTTCTTTTTTAATTGAAAAAAGAATTTTTTATTTATTTGTATATTAAAACAA
>JAOQMK010248640.1:0-10293 GCA_027564415.1 Erythroxylum macrophyllum
ATTCTCAAGGTCTATCTTTTAGAAATCTAAATTGACCAAATAAACATAAAAATACATAATTTAAATAAAATAACCATAAAATAATCATTAATAAGTTTCTTATAAATAAATACTGTATATATTTTATATAATTTAAATATGGTCTTTAAAATTAAACTTAAATATAAGGTATTGAATTTAACTTACATAGGTTTAACTCGGGTTGTAGTTGTACGAATCTGACAATAAATTTGAGCATTGAAACATGCACAGAATTGTACCATGTAACCCTAATTGCTTGGCGAGGTTACTCGCTTAAGAATTGAAACATGTTTAATTTGGCCATCCATCCTAACTCGAAGACCTCCAGTCAAAGATACGAAACTTGCATCTTCTAACACATAGATGGTGTAACACAAACCTTGCACTACTTGCTTCCCTCGACATCAATACCTATTTCTTATTTTAACACTTGCTCACCTAGAAAAGCAAGCGGCCCAGATCTTTCTCTGCTTCTGAGTCGCTTACTCAACGATAGTCTTTATTTGCCTTCCTCTTTTATCGCTCTGTCTCTCCTCTGTTTTTCAATATTCGAGCTTTGCCACCATTATTTATTCCTACCCTATGACCCAGAGTAATGCTTGATTTTTTCTGGTTTAGTAAGGTTTGGTTTCTTTTACTAATTTTTATTCATCTGGGTTTTGGAAAGTTTGAATCTTTTTCGTGTTTTCTCCTCTTAACTGTTTGTGGGTTGAATAAAGGTGTGGCAGTGGAAATTTTGTTAATCTATATTGATTGGTGAGAACGTCGTACTTGTATGTGAAATCTTTCTTCTTTCGTTAATGCATTGTATCTATGTTTCATGGGTTTATTGGAGCATAATCTGTTTAATTGATGAAATATTTTCTTAACCCCTTTCGTTTTTCTATCTGAAAGGTTTTTACTTCAGAAAGTTCCCGTCCTCTATAATTCCTGTGTGACTTTCTAGTAAACCTGTATTATGTGAGCAAAAACAACTCTATTTTTTCCCTCCTTTCAGTCGTTTTTATAATGTATACCGTGGTGTTGTAACGTCTTATAGTAATATTTTAGATGGTTATTAAGTAATCTAGTGGCAATTGATGTAACTATTTCAAATAACTAAGTTCTTTCTTCCTTCATACCTTGACTGAATTATGTGTAGATTAATGAAGTTTCCTATTGAAGATTGAATTCCCAGTGCCACAATGTGCATGAAGAGCTAAAAAAAATCGTAGAGGAAAGATACTGTGGCCCTCTGGAAAACTTGAAAACATGTGACGAAGTCTGGAATCAATAATGCTGACTTAATACGATTATTTTTGGGTAATTAAATAAAGATAAAAACACCGGCAACCCCCACGAATGCGTGTAACCAATTGTGGCTTTGTTTCTCCCCTAGAGCGTGTTTTTCCTGTTCTTTTTGTCTGATGTATAACTGATTGTTTGATTTAGCTGCCAGCTTCTCCATTAAAGAAAGGATAGGTATATACAAATGAAAAGGAGCACATGGTTGCTGTGGGTTTACTTTTCCCTACTGGAAAGAGGAGCAGGATAAAATAATGCTCAATGTTTCCTTAGGAACTTCTATGAAAAAGAGCTATTTCCAAAATTGACATTGCTTCATTCTAGAATTAATTGAACTATCCTTCTTCACTTTGAAATCATATAATGATGCAGTGAACTTTTGCTTTGCAGTACTAATTTTGAGGGCCAGACTGCAATGTATGCTAGGAGAATAAGGGGTAGAAATCAGAGATGGGGTTCAGTCTTTCAGCAATCTAAATATTTCACCAAGCTAAACTACCAGGATCAGCCTTGTCGATATTTGAGCTGTATCAATGGATTGGGGTGCTTTACTTCACATGGGTCATTTGTCAGAAGATACCTGTTAGATTCAACCTCATCTAGAAGCATTGAGCAAGCGAAGAGTTATGTAACTCTCCATTCAAGATCCTTATGTTTTAAGAATAGTCAAATTCGCGCCTTTAGTTCACAAGGTGATGGAAGGGGTACAAGTGAGGATGAGCATGCATCTATGGTAGATGGGCCTGATTTTGATGGCGGAAGGCATAGTCAGAAGACATTAAGGGAAGATGCTAGGGGCTGTGATGCACATGCTCGACTTGCAGAACTAGATCAAAAAGAATGGCTTTCTAATGAGAAGTTTTTAATTGAAAGTAAAAAGAAGGAATCTCCTTTCTTAACAAGACGTGAAAAGTTTAAGAATGAGTTTTTGCGCAGGGTTGTTCCTTGGGAAAAGTTACATGTATCTTTGAAAACTTTTCCCTACTACCTCAAGTAAATATTATTTCTTTTGAATTTTATCTTTTCATTTCTATAAGAAGCAAATTTGTAGCATTCGGTTATTCTTAATTTGTGAAGAAGAATTAACAACTTGCTTTCTCATGTAGTGCAAATGCCAAAAGTATTTTGGTGGAATGTGTTGAATCCCATTTCAAGCATAATAACCTCACCAATTCTTATGGGGCACGTCTAAAGTCATCAAGCGGAAGAATATTGCTTCAGAGCACCCCAGGTAAACATGAATGGTCTTTTATGCATATGCTATGATTTTTATCATGAACAGTTGTCCTTTAAGTTCATGGTGATTATTTATGGTTGATGCTACTTTCAGGCACTGAGCTTTATCGGGAGAGAATAGTTAAGGCTCTTGCACAGGATTTACAAGTTCCCTTATTGGTGCTTGACAGTAGTGTTCTTGCCCCTTATGTAAGAAGACGAGGATTGCTTTGAAACCCGATTGTTCGGCAATTAATTATGTTTCTAAATTCATGCATTGTTCGTCTTTTCTTGTAGGATTTGGCTGATGATTCAGAATGTGAATCTGATGATAACACAGAATCTGGAGAGGAGTGTAATTCAGAGTCGGAGGTTGATGATGAGAATGAAGCAATTACTGAAGAAGAATGGACCAGCAGTGCTGAGGCACGATCTGACGCTGATGATGATGTGGCTGACATGGAGGCAACTGCCGAGGCAGCCATCAAGAAACTTGTTCCTTTCAATCTTGAAGAGTTTGCAAAGGTAGATCTTATGAGGTGATGGGGTTGTATTGAATAGATTGTTTGTTAAATGCGGAAATAGACTTATCTATCAAAAAATTTTCACTTTATTTTAAAGTTTAGACTCTAAATGCAAGTCTAATTTTAGGTCCATGCCTTCATGCATTGACTCATTTGAATAGCCCAATAGATCTAACAGTTGAAAAAACTGACGTTTTCTAGTCCTATTGCTACTGCTTCTTTTAGGGTATTATTTATGAGTTAAGTGCAGTAGCAGACTATGGGACATTTATCTAATTGTACTTGATTGAGAAAGTAGCAATTTCTATTATGGTTATGTTAAGAGTTGATATAAGATCAGTCTTGAGCATCATCTAACATCTTTAACATTCCAGTTGAATGGTTTTTAATATGATATTGGAGCTTTTATTACAAGCAGGTCTTTTAGCTTGTACTCCCCAGACTTTCTGTGACAATGATGTTTTTGTTCAACTTCAGCTATTGAAGATTTAGTTTTAGTTCACTACAAGGTGTCATGAGCCCTCTTTTTGCTAGCAGTTTCAAGTCTAGTCTTGAGCCTCATCTGATAGTTTGGACTCTTGAGTTTGAATGGTTCTTTAAAACTTGTTCAAAAGAGAAGAAAAGGAATATCATGCTTATATACGAAATTGTCTAAAAATAATCTTTGTAGTATAATTTCTGAATTTTTTTCATAGTTGGCCTTCTGGACTTATTGTTTCTCATCTAGAGCTGATCTGACTAAACTTATCATACAGCTGAATTACTTTCTGAAAGAACGGAATAGGAATCCTAAAGTTGAAATATGTTAGCCTCATTAAGGTGTCAATGTCATTGGCTGTGGACCTGCATTCATTTAAGTACTAAAAAGGAGTATCAATGGTGATACATGCTTGCATACGTTTGTGTATGTAGTCGGAGATGTTAGCAGTGCTGGTCTATAAAGAAATGCCTTCCTCTGATAAAAGATGACAGAGCAACTTATTTGTTTCCTCTTACCACAACTTGTCATGTTCAGGATTTTGTTTCTTTTTTTGAGCTTTGAAATACTATTGTGTAAGGAGATATTTGTTACCTTTGTCTAATAATCTGGAGTGTAAACTGAGTCCTAATTCTGGAGATGCTTCTGTACAGAGAGTCTCTGGAGAACCTGATGGTTCCTCAAAGTCCTCAAATTCCAAGGATGCTGACTCATCAGACAATTCAAGACGACCTCTTAGGAAGGGTAACAAAATTTTCAAATGCCTTGCTTCGTCAAACTCCCTATCTTTTCTTATTCCCTCATCCTTCCCCCCTCCTTTTTTTTTATAATAATTATTAACTTCCTGTTTCAATTTCTACATTTATTTCCTTGTTTCTTGTTGATCATGTGGATTGTGTACGTGATATCATTTTAATGTGCTCAACCTCTGTCTATCATCAACCTCCTGTGAATTTTGGCTCAATATTAGATCTCTTTCTCCTTTCAGGAATGCCTTTGACAAAGTACATTATCTGGCTCCAGAGAGACATGCTTTTTGGATCTAATTATTTTTAAATACATTTCAAGTTTGTAGTTATAAGTTGCTAACAAGTTTGTGATTCCTTGCATCTTACTGAAAATTAATTTTGATTTTTCAATTCACTTACTAGGAAGGTGCATCTTGCATTCTCTTCTGCTGTTTTATTTTAGTATAGTGGTGTTCTTCTGTTGGGAGAACTTTTCTATGCAACTATATTTTCCTGTTGTTTTCACTCTATCAAACTGTTGTCCCCTACTTCAACCAGTAGTCAATTAAATAATTGTGCATATTTGTGATTGATTTTTGGTATTGTTAGCACCTGATTCACACTTAGAATGGTGGTGGTTGAGTTTTTTGTGGTGGATTGTTTTGGAGGTGTCTAATTCTGTAGAGGTGTTGCATGCTTTATTATGTGAAAATGATTTCAACTTATTATTGAAAATTGCTATCTCTTTGGATTGGATACTTGACCTCTCCAAACATATGAAAAGATGAAAAGGAACTTGTCAAAAATCATATTTCATCACCACATTTTGGTCCATTAATTTATATTCTCACTTGACTTTCGTTTGCTAGGGGACCGGGTGAAGTATACTGGACCTTCTGTACGAATTGAAGCTGATGACAGGTTTGCTACTTCATTTTTTGACTGTGTGAAACGTTAACATGGCTTAAAGATCTATGATGCTTCATGTCTAAAACAATTTTCTTGTTGTTTTAAAAGACTTGCTATGTAATACTTAGATATACGTAGTCAAAATACTGTTGCAAGGGATACTTGCCCAAAGTTTATAGAGATACAACAAATTGAGCCTTTTTTATGTTATCCACTGAAGTTGCATCTACTACTCAGTAAATTATTCACTGGAGGCTGTATAACATATGCAAGCTACCTTATATTTTGATTTATATTCTTGTATAGTTGCTTGCTGTCCCTATGCACACCAATATCAGTTTGCTATTCAATTAGATCTTTATGAATTAGTAATTATTCTATGCAGATTTTGTCTGCCATATGCACAGTTATGGATTGTTTGACTCTTATTTTCCTTTTATGTGGAATGATATAATCAAAGGAGTTAGTCCAGTTGGGACGAGCAGTAACCTCTTGCCTTGTCAGCATGGGCTCTAGGGAGTGATCCGGGACTAAAATCTTGAATACATCAGACTGATGTTGCACCCCTAAGATTACCTAGTAAAAGCTGTAAATACCAAGAAAATGTGGAATGATTTCTCTTTTGATGTTCACACACATTCATGGAGTATTTCCTGGATTTCATTTTTTGTTTTTTTTGATTCTGATCCTCTTTCATGCCTAGAAAGTGGTTTATCAGTTTTTATTCAAAAATCTGGTCTTTTTACTTTTGAAGAGCTTATGTTCACATGTGGAATTGGAACTTTGGTGAGCATTTGAAGATAATGCAGTGTTGAGCTGTAAATTGGCTTAAGATAAAACATGGTTCATGGTCTGTCTTTCAAAGATCATTTGGCATGAACTTACCTCCCCAACAAACTTTGACATCACAGGATCATACTGGGGAAGATTTCAACCACTGAGGGTCTGAAAAATGCCTATACCAATATTCGTGGCAGGTGGGTTGGTAAGTCCTCATGGTGTCTTGAAGGAAACACATGGGGTCCTGCTATTGGCATTTATGATGGGAGATTTGTGCGTTCTGACCAACTAGTGAAATGAAACTGTAGGAGTTCAAAGAAAAAAACAGTAGGCTGCAGCTAGAAATGCAAAGTTGTACCTTTTGTGTTTCTGTTGTTGTAAAGCAAACCCTACGTAAAACCTGTGAAGAATATTTAGCAACAAGTATTTCTCATAATTTGTTTCTTGTGCTTGAGATAAAAGAAACTTTTTTGTAGACGTGCTTCTCTATGTGTATCACTCTTGGTACACATATAGACCCTGCTGATTCCCTTCAGATAGAGCCATAAGTTCCGTGATTATTAGACACTAGAAGCCAATTCGTTTTACAGTAGTGATGTACTGTATAAATTATGAATGACACAGCTACATTAGTCAATGGCTATTAGAATGAGTGAATCTGATGTCTGTGGCTATGTGGTAACTAAAGTGCTTCATGGCTGGTGTTGGTTGCTATACATTGATAATGGTCCAAATTCCTCTGAACTTGCATTTCATGAATTGTTGCTTTGATTGGTAACTTTTACTTTTTTGGGTTCTATTAAGAGATGTTGAATCGTTAAGTTTTTCAGGTTATTTTCTCTGGCTATTCTTCTTTTTGAATTATTATGTCTGTTCAGAGTTGTTACTTTGTTGTGATTTTTGTTTCTTTTACTCTATGCTTGCTATTTCTTTAACAACTGGAGATCTAGTTCTGTTTCTGGTATGTTGGTACAGAATGTTTACTTGCAATATCAGTCCTGTACTAACGTGTCTCACCAAGCTCTAAAAATTGGAGTTTGGACAATGATGAAAAGATTGGACCTGTGGAGCTTTCATGTCTTTATGGTAGTTACCTTGTTGGGATCTTACTAATAGTTGATTGTAATGACAGGCCTTTATCAAGTGGTCAACGTGGGGAGGTATATGAGTTGAATGGAGATCGAGTTGCTGTTATATTGGATTTAACAGGTGAAATTGAAACTGACAAAGATAAGGATGAGCAGCTTGTGGATCAATCTGTGAAAGCCCCAGTTTATTGGATAGATGGTAAACTTCTTGCATTTGTAAGGGTCGCTTCCCACCTATTTGGGAATAGATCATTCTATGAAATTGAACGGAAGAATGTATGAGATTCAAGATTCAGAAACTACCTCATATGCTATACTTCCTATAATAACCTGTGTGAATCGTTATAAAATGCATTTTGGATGCTATCTTTTATAATAGGAACTTTCTTGTCAGTTTTTAATGAATAATATGATAAAATCTTGTCTAGAGTTTCTTGTTGCTTTTGAGTGTTCATGCCTCCTTGATTATCCTTGCATCTTTTTCTTCGCATAATTACTACGTGATGGACCATTACTATGTTCTTTTGCATTATACTTGTTCTTTGCAGAGGATTAGGAAGTACGGCAACTTTTTTTGCCCTTCTCAGTGCAAGTAATTGTATATGCTCCTTGGTTGTAAATTAACCAAGTAGTTTTTTGTTTTAGTCAAGGACATTGAGCATGACACTGATGCTGAGGCAGAAGATTGTTATATAGCTATGGAGGCTTTATCTGAGGTATGAATGCTCTATAAATTTCCTTCTCCTGACTTCTGTTCTTCTTGTTCATGTTTAATTTGGGTTGTTTCTTTTTGTTTTTGTGCAGGTTTTGCATTCAACACACCCCCTTATTGTCTATTTTCCAGACATTTCTCTATGGCTGTCTAGAGCAGTTCCCAAGTCGAATCGGAGGGAGTTTTTCCTCAAGGTGCAGGAAATGTTTGATAAGGTACCAGGCCCTGTTGTTTTCATATGTGGCCAAAACAAAGTTGAAAGTGGGTCAAAGGAGAAAGAAAACATTGTAAGTTTAAGATCTTGTATTAAGATAAAGATTATGTTAAAAGGCTTTACCATTTTTACCATTGTATAATCTATGCAATGGTCTATCTTTGTTTCTTTTACTGATTTTCTTAAGAATCTGATGTTAAGCAGACAATGATATTCCCAAACTTTGGTCGTTTGGCTAAGCTGGTGAGTGTTTAATAACTTGAAAAATGTTATTCATTATGAGCAATCATTTGTAATATTTTTACTTCATTGTTTTTCCACAGCATCTGTTCTATCGTCCTTATTTCTCTTAGCTGATGCAAATTCTAATGCTTGCTTCCAGCCTCTCTCCTTGAAACGGCTTACAGAAGGACTTAAAACGACAAAGAGATCTGATGACAATTATATAAATAAGATCTTCAGTAATGTCCTAACTGTAAATCCCCCAAAGGTACTTTGGATGCAATAAACTTCAAAAGTTGATATGCTATATGTGCAGGGTTAAATTTCTAAATATCCTATTTATCTGAGGACAAGGAGCCAGAATTCAATTTTTATACTGATTCTCGGTCACTGCATAACATTCTTTTTTCATTTTCTAATCATATTTAAATGAAATGGTATTTCTAGGCTGTTGATTCAAAGGTATAATCTTTTCGCAATTTCATGGAGTCTTCAAATTAAAGTTCTATGTTAGAGCGTTTAAAATGAAAAGCCAGTTCCAATATGCAAGCCTGCCAAGTTTTGCCATGCATGAGCTTTGCAATTTACAGCCTGGATAAGAAAAAATGCAATTATGGTTTGGTCTTTTCAACTTGTGTTCTGGGGATCATTCTAATGGTTTCCAAAAATTACCAGAAAGGCAATTGAAACTTCTGAAGAGAAGTGATTTGAACTTTGTATGCAGGATGTTTGAGTAGATTACTTTAAATGATGCACTTTCCTGTTGTGCTTTAAATGAAACCTAGGCTTACATTGAGGACAGGGATGTCTAGAAATTTGAAACGTAAGCTTACTGTCAATTGACTATAAGCTATAGCATTGAGGACAGGGATATCTAGAAACTAGAAATGTAAGCTTACTGTCAATTGACTATAAGTATAGCATTGATAACCTGCTGTATAAGTCATATAGAGTTTCTTTCTCAATTACATCTGGAATTCTGCCACAATTTTTAGTCTGTTTGATCACCGGATATTTTTGAGGTTTTCTTAACATTTCCATTGTTTACCACGTTTACAGGAGGAAGAACTCCTTAAGACATTTAATAAACAGATTGAAGAGGACCGAAGAATCGTGATAGCAAGGAGCAATATGAATGAACTACAGAAGGTAGGATCTAACCATTCTTCTGGATCATAGTGCTGTTTTGCGTAGTTTGCTGAGTGTTTGGGTTTTGCAATTGATTGTTGTGTACTGACCAAGAAATTTGATAGCCCCGCTTTGCACTTCCTATTCTTTTAACTTTTTTTTTCCTTTGGAATGCAGGTTCTAGAAGAAAATGAGATGTCATGCATGGACCTGTTGCATGTAAATACTGATGGTGTGATACTGACTCGTCAAAGTAAGAAGTTAAAACTGAAAGAACAGATTTTAATTCTAGCATCTGAAATTTTAGAATAATGTGGGAAACAGGTTTTCAAAGTAACTCTGACCTCTAGAATTTATAATAATTCGGGAAGCGAGTTGTTCAAATTAATGCAGTTTGTTCTCTTTTTACTGATTGTAGATGAAACTTTGTTCGCAGGGGCTGAAAAAGTTGTGGGCTGGGCTAAGAATCATTACTTGTCAGGTTGTCTGCTTCCATCCGTAAAAGGCGATCGGTTGTCACTGCCTCGTGAAAGGTGTGCAAGTTTATACCATGAATATTACTAAGATGATTTTTATTCTTGAGGCTAATTGCTATCGTTTCAACATAAAGCCTTGAGGTTGCAATTATGAGGTTGAGGGAGCAAGAAACCGTAGTACGGAAGCCATCACAAAACTTGAAGGCATGTATAACATTTACACTTCCTTATTGCTTATTAGAGTATAAACCTTTATATTGTGCTTGGTTCTAATGATTGGAAAAAATCGGCAGAACCTTGCTAAGGATGAGTACGAAAGCAACTTCGTTTCAGCTGTGGTACCTCCTGGTGAAATTGGTGTAAGATTTGGTGATATAGGTGCTTTGGAAGATGTGAAAAAGGCATTGAATGAGCTTGTCATTCTTCCTATGAGGAGGCCAGAACTGTTTTCTCATGGACATTTGTTGCGGGTACTGATATTTTTTTAAGACTGATTGAAACTTTTGGTATTCTC
>JAOQMK010248701.1:0-10284 GCA_027564415.1 Erythroxylum macrophyllum
CTCGATTATAAAGTCTGTCTCAACCCTAAGTCATATAGTGATGATGATGATGAACGATATGTTAGAAGGAGAAGGAAGAAGAAAAAGCCAAAACCTCGTTGTATGCATTCTCAACTGTATCATCCACATAAGGACGATCTAGATCTAGATGATTCTAGCTAATCTATTGATCTACAAAAAGAAAGATTCATATCCAGATCTCTTCGAAAGATGATGAAATCTTCTACCTGTCAATCTAAGCCAGCATCTCCTGTTAAGAATCCTACTCTTATACCATCACTTATACCCTACATGATGGTTAAGCCATATGAGGAAGACTTTCCTTCTTTATATAGAAGTACTGAAGAATCAACTAGGGTTGTCCTTAACCCCTATATTCAAGACACAGGAATCACTTCACAAGGAACACTTGTATCAAATCCTTTTGATGAAGTTCTTAATTGGCAAACATCAATTACAGTATCACAGAATAAAGTTCTTAGAAGAAATGATTCTAAGCTGGATGGAATCAGCCAACAGACTCATAATACGCAACATAAATTCGACGTCGTCTCTAAGTAGATCCAACAAGTGTATCATTACTACAAAGCTTAAATTCAGCAACTTAATGTTGATCTTCGACATTACATCGCTACACATTATATTGGAGCTGACTTCGACGCTAAAGTTAGAGAAATCCAGAAGATACAAGGAATTGTGCAACAAATGGAAGTTGATATGCAATCTGCACAATTAAGGACAATATATGGCTCATCCTCTTCATTATTTCCAAATATTCAGCCAACATACCCGTCTTCTATGTATCAGATGTATCCAGAAAAAGCTGACTATTCAAAGGTCTTCAAGTTCAACTATCCTTTGATTAGACAATATATTCATCCTCAGAAAGCTCAAGAAAAACCTAAAGGTCAAAGTCAAAGCCAAAGTCAAAGCTTGATCGAATTCTTGAGAAACGAATTTCTGAGACATCAAAGGTTATTGATCCATCACCTTCACCCACTAATTATGAACCAGTTAATCAGTGGAGTAAACCATTTCAGATCCATACATCTCCTACTTCTCTACCAAAAGTTCAACCTCCTCCCTCATCTACTGGGAAGGACAAAGCACCTCAGACAGAGTTCATAGCAACTTTTGCATCTACACTTGTTGCAGAAGATTCCTTTGCGCAATCAGATAATATAGAAGCGTATTCTAAAGCCACTGTCCCAACATCTGAAGTTTTTTGCAACAATCTCTCAGTCATCATCAAAACAGATCTCTGAACTGTCTTCTGATTCCCCATCACAACTAGCAGATCTATCAAAATTATCTTAAGTTCTGATGACTATGCCTGAACCTACTAAAATTGAACTAGAAATAAGTGAAGCAGAAACCACAGGTACTGAACCTTTTAGACCTAAACCAACACTACAAACAACACCAGCTCAACCAGCAGCACAGGCTTAAATCTAGCCTAGTTCAGGACCTTGGTTCGCTTTTGACGATCTACCCCCAAAGAAATGGAGAGATCGATTACATAAATTTGGTGCATGGATAGATCTATAAATGACTCGACTAAATAATCCTTTGTTGGATATTTTGTCCGAGTTTACATCTCGTTTCACTAGTACTTTGCAAGAATGGTGGAAAAGTATTAATGACTATCAAAGACTTCAGTATATCCAAGTCACTACAGCCGGAGCTCTTCTCAGAATAACTCATAAGGAATTCATTGGTGATTTCCAGCTTATTGACAAGCAAATCCTTCAGGAATATTTTGTAATTAAATGTTGTTCACTTGTCAAGCTTGATATCTAGAAGCATTACTGATGGATAACGGAAAGGTACTATCTTTTTAATGGTTGGAATGATGTTAATCTTTGATATACTTTTATCTCATCCCTTCCAGATCAACTGCAATCGGAATTACAAAGGACTATTGTTGCTTTACAACGAGATTTGGCTAATATATCTCTTAGAGAAATCTACGAGCTTGCTTTGGTCTCTCTTGATAAGTTTTGTGATCAACATGCCTTATTCAAGAATATCCTTGAGGGTGGTCCAGTTCTCAAATAGGCTTGCAAAAAGCCTTATCTTCAAATCAAGTGAAAAGAACAAAAGACTTATGATCGTCATAACAAGAAGAAAGATCATCATCAACAAGTCTATCATAGAAGAAAGTTTTGCAGACAAATGGAAGGCTACAAGTCTTTCAGAAAAACATATGTGAGCAAGAATGGTAAGAAGAGAAGAATGGTTCAATTCTTCAAAAATTTCTCACATTATAAGAAATTTTATCGATGTTTTCTCTCTGGACAACCAGGACACTTTGCACATACTTATCCTCACAAAACTAAGAAGGATATCCAGAAGCATTACCAACGAATGACGGAAAGGTACTATCTTCATAATGGTTGGAATGATGTTAATCTTTGAAATACTTTTATCTCATCCCTTCCAGATCAACTGCAAATGGAATTACAAAGGACCATTGTTTCTTTACAATGAGATATGTCTAACATATCTCTTGGATACATCTATGAGCTTGCTTTAGCCTCTCTTGATAAGTAATTTGATTAACTTGCCTTATTCAAGAACATGATTAAGGGTGGTCCAGTTCTCAAACAGGCTTGCAAAAAGCCTTATCTTCAAATCAATTGCAAAGAACAAAAGACTTGTGATTATCATAACAAGAAGAAAGATCATCGTCAACAAGTCTATAATAGAAGAAGGTTTCGTAGACAAATGGAAGGCTACAAGCCTTTTAGAAAAACATATGTGAGCAAGAATGGCAAGAAGAGAAGAATGGTTTGATTCTTCAAAAAGTCTTCACATTATAAGAAAGTTGATCGAGGTTTTCTCTGTGGATAACCATGACACTTTGCACGTACTTGTCCTCACAAAACTAAGAAGGATGTCAAGTTGTTGAAGCAGATGCAATCAAGTTTGCCTATTCATTCTTTTAATAACTTTGAAGATCTGATTAAAGAACAATCTCATAAAGATGTGGATACAAAGTTTGTTGTTTCTGTCACGACGTCTAAAGATGAAGAATCCTTTGACTCCTCTGCTTCTCTAGAGGATGATTCACTATAAATGCTATAGGAGACCTGTATGAAGTTAGATCGTACTCCAGTTCAACGACTATACGTCTAGATCCAACTCTTCAGATAAGATAAATATGATAGAACCATCAAAGCTATTGGGTTTATGGATACTGGATCTAGTCATACGATCATGAAGCCCAACATCTTATCCTCTGAAGCATGGACCTCACATGATGAATATTTTACTGCTGCATATGGTAACTCTTTTAAGATTAGGCTAATCACTAAAAGAAGAATCGGGATTCAATTCTTTCCACAGTGTACAGTTTGGACTAAAGTGTTTGGAAACAATCTACCAGGCTCAGACATTCTTATTGGTATGGATCTATACAACAAAGCTTCACCTTTGCAAATCCTACCATAGGCCTTAGGTATCGATCATTTTTCAGTCCCTACAGTGAAATAAAGAATGTGTTTGAACCAACCCAAGTTCCTACACTATATACTACACTGAGAGATAAATTGTAGGAATATTGTTCTAAATCTCATGCACAGTTTTGTCACCTGTATCCTTTGTGAAAAATGCTGACTTTTTCATAAGTCTACCTTTTAAGAAGAATGAGGATTTAAATCCCACGAAAGCCACGCAACCAGGGATGAACCCTGATGATCTAAAGCTCGCACAAGATGAAGGTGCAATCCTTCTAAAGAAAGGACTTATTGAGCCCACAAAGTCGGATTGGGCTTGCCAGACTTTCTATGTTAAACGTTCAGAGCAAAAACATGAAAAAAGAGATTAGTAATTGGCTATAAGCCTCTGAATGCATTCCTGCAAGATGACAAGTTTCCTCTTCCAAAGATCAGTACTCAGGTACTATTTCTAAAAGAAGCTGTTATCTTCTCAAAGTTTGATCTTAAAGCAGGATTTTGGTGACTGGGTATTCACCCAACTGAGTGATACAAAACTGCTTTCTACTTTCCTAATGCACAGTACCAATGGACTGTTATGTCATTTGGGCTTAAAGTCACCCCATCACTGTTTCAAAGAATAATGACCAAGATCTGTAAGTCTATCCTCTATAGTGCAATCGTTTAGATCGAAGACATCTTCTTTTCTCAAAGACCCATAAGGAATATCAGGCCCTACTACAACAATTCTTGGGTCTTGAATTTCTGGGTATGCAATTCAAAGATGGATTCTACCAGCATGGCCTACATATTTCACAAGAGTTGCTACACTTTCCTGATGAACATCTCACTATGAAACAGGTACAATAATTTCTCGAGATTGTTAATTATATCCGTGAGTTCATACCATACGTGGCAGCTTATAATTCATGTTTATCTAATCTACTAAGGCAAAATCCACCTTAGCCTCTTGATAGACAGAATTTACCTTGGCCTTTTGATACTTTTCCCTTCCTTTTTTCATTATAAATATCCTCTTCAGCTAAGTAACGTTATAATTCTGTCATCTTTCAAACTTTTGAGTTCTCAAGCTTTTATGGCTAGTCATCCTCTTTTTTCCTTCACAAATAAATCTTTTCCTCCTATTACTAGTACACTCACTAGTGTTTCTGAAGTTGCATCACTTGCTTGTATGAGTTTGTTTTATTATTTGCATCAGTTTCTTCGTGAACATAACTCTTTTGGAAGTCCCACAATGTTTAACCTCAAAGCACCTTACCTTAATGTGACTTTTCTCCATGATCCTCTTTCAAAAAACACATTATGGTATCTTTGGGCACTCTCTGCCCTTTATGCTTGTGCTGTTACTATAACTCCTCTTTAGCTTTATCAACATCTCTGTGACATAAACAATGGAAGTTCTTTGTTATGGACATTTCTTGAGTGGTTTCAACCATTATATCAATGAAAGCAACAATGTTCTCTGATAATCTCACAACATCATCTATGGAAAGCTTTTGTTAGATGACAATCTACTCATTGTTTCTTCATCCTCCATCGTCCATATCGAGAAACACATACCAGTGTCCTTTACATAGAACATCGTGTCCAATTTTGTCATACATTGTTGTACTGGCCACGACATCAAAACAATGTGCTTCAATCTCTTAGATATTTTCTTAAAGAGATAGATCACTTCCCTAATACACCAGTCATTTCCACCTATATTGGACCATATCCCGGTGAATTTATTCTTGGTGAACCAGAAGCACTAGAAGTTGATATACCAAGTTCTAATATTCCTTATCATGACATAGATGCTCAGAACCCAAATAGGTCTCAAATATTGCAGGATCTTCTCAGCCTTTTAACTCAGTCTTTCAAGATGCTCAGAACCCAAATGATGATAACTACAGTCCTAATGAAGATGAGTTAAATCAATTCCTGCACAAACTTCACACATGTGAGCTTAGTCCCAGTAAACAACAAAAGACCTATCAAGTTGGTACTGCTAGCACAATTGATCCTAACTCTCCATCCAATCTTCAATTATAGCACGAACAAATTCATGACAAATAAGACCTTAGATACCTTAGATCCCAACTCTCATAATAGGACTTGTCTTTTTAGGAGTTTACTTTTAAACCTTTTGGTAAAAGAGAATCTTTGTAGGCAACAAACCACTGTACAAGATTCCATTTTATCATCATATTGCTTGATTTTTAGAAAGTTATTTACCTTTTCAAAGTAGCTTTGTTAAAGGTGTGATGATTGTACTTTAAAGTTATTTTCTTTTTTAAAGTTGTTGTGAGTGTGTCTCTTGAGAGATTTACTTTTCTACCTTTTCTTCGCTTATAAAAGCAAAGCTCCTCTTTTGTTTTAAGCATATTTAGAAAGACTCAAGTATGGTTGTAAACATTTGGAAAGAAGTTTGAATGAAGTTTCGATTGAGTGTTTTCTATTCTCTCTATGTTCTACCTCTCCTGAAAGCTTCAAGTCTTGAGTAATGTTACTATCTGTCTTGGTACAGAGATAAGTATGCTTTACACTTGCCTCTTCTGAGGATCTTATGTATCAAAAAGTCTAAAACAGTATATGACTGCTTTTAAAACAATTACGTTGTGACATTAGAGTTTAACAGGGAAAAGAGTGTAGGTACTGTTGCGACTATTGTTTCAAAAAGGGAAAGAGAATTCTGAAGGGTGTAAGGTTCCTAAAAGGAAAGCTGAGAGTTGTGTGCCTATGGAGAGAAGGGCTTTATTATCTCAGCCATCTTACCTGGAACTTACCAATAGTCACAAAGGTGCCCGTATTGTTCCACAGTAGTTTACCAGACACCTCAGTAACCTACAATCTAACTTTGGTTAGTCGATGGTCTTCTTAAAGGTGTTGTTTTAGCCAATTGGTTGTCGTACTTTCCCTGTGTGCCCTTCAGGGTCCCGGTGTGGTATTAGATCAATGTTTCGTATCTTGACTGGTGGTAACATTGTCTCTTAATAAGAGTGAGTAGGGAGAGAGCCCATAAGTAATGGAAACGCTACCCAATGACCCTGTTCATTTTTCTTTAATTTTGTCTATGTCTAACTTACCTTCTGGTGTAAAGCATGTGTTATCTAATCGTACAGAAAATCTTGTAGAAATTACCCATGTTACTGTAAAAAATTATGTTTATGAGTCTTCTTTACCTTTGTTAAGTCCGTACAGTATTTATTCTCGTGATAGTTCTTAGATAAGAAGTATTTTTACTATTTTGTCTACCTCTAGACCAATGGTGAAAGAAATCATCAAGAATTCCATATTGGAACAGTGTGGCCTCAGATCTACAACTGCAGAACAATACGTAAAGCTCGAAATCCCCAAGGAGCTGATCTCTCTCTGGTAAGAGTACAATCATAAACATCTTCATGTTGGAGCTATATGCTTTGTTCTTACACTTCATGGAAGAAAGGGAATACCTGCTACAGCTAGGATATCTCTTCTAAACACTACCTATACAATGTACCAGAATGCTTTGGTTGGTACCTTGCTGACAACGCTTAATAATGGAAGTGTCATTCTGACAATAACACCTGATTTCAACATCAGGTTAGATGATCCAACTTTGTCTAAACGTCTGCAAGTTCAAATCTAGATCATTGGAGCAGATCAAGATTCTATAGCCATCATGGCTACTTTACATCACCAGATGATCTATCGTCTACAGAATTATACTTTGGACCTTAACTTTCCAAATTCTACTTCGTATGCCCTTTATATGGTTACTAATCGTTCTAATGATCAGACTACTATCATTTAGATCCCGAAGCAACTACTAGCATAGGAGCTTGAAAAGTTGATGCCTACTGAATGGATCACCAATTACCAAAAGGTACTCTACGCGCCTCATCGACACTCTTTTCATACAACTCCTTCAATTTTGAAGACATTAAAAGATGGAACGATGAAGTCCATCTATGCAAAGCCCAACGAAGATCCATCTGGTCCTTATACATCTGGGGCTATATTTTTGATCTAGCCTATATTTTCACATTTGGAAGGTATATTTGATCCTCCTATCCATTATTTCAAATATAATATAGATCCAATTTATTTCAGTCATCATCGTGGATATTTTGTATGGTATGTCGACCAATTTATGTGCGAACCCAACTCTGACGTCTGTCTCAATCTTGAGTTAAATAGTGATGATGATGATGAACATTATGCCAGAAGGAGAAGGAAGAAGAAAAAACCAAAACCTCGTTATATGCCTTCTCAACAGTATCATCCACACAAGGATGATCCAGATCTAGATGATTCCAGCAAATCTATTGATCTACAAACATAAAGATTCAGACCCAGATCTCTTCGGGAGATGCTGAAATCTTCTATCTGTTAATCTAAGCCAGTAGTTCCTGTTATGTCTCCTACTCCTATACCCTACATGATCGTTAAGCCATATGAGGAAGATTGATGAAACAACTAGGGTTGTCTACAACCCTTATATTCGAGCCACATGAATCACTTCACAAGGAAAGCTTGCCTCAAATCCTTATGATGAAGTTATTAACTGGAAAACATAAAATGTAGTAGCACATAATAAAGTTCTTAGAAGAAATGATTCTAAGCTGGATGGAAATAATTAACAGACTCATGTTACGCAACTTAAAGTCGACGTCGTCTCTAAGCAGATCCAACAAATTTATCAGTATTACAAAACTCATATTCAACAACTTGATGTTGATCTTCGACATTACATTGCTCCACATTATATTAGACTTAACTTCGATACCAAAGTTAGAAAAATCCAGAAGATATAAGGAATTGTGCAATAAATGGAAGCTAATATTCAATCTGCGCAGTCAAGGACAACATATGGCTCATCCTCTTCGTTATTTCCAAATATTCAGCCAACATACCCGTCTCTTATATATCAGGCGTATTTAGAAGAAGCTGAATATTCAAGGTCTTCAAGTTCAACTATCCTTTGATTAGACAGTATATTCATCCTTAGAAAGCTTAAGAAAAACCTAAAAGGTCAAAGTCAAAGCCAAAGCCAAAGCCAAAGCCTAACCGAATTCATGAGCAACGAGTTTCTGAGACATCAAGGGTTCTTGAGCCATCACCTTCAAACACTAAATCTGAACCAGTTAATCAGAGGTGTAAACCGTTACAGATCTATTCACCTCCTACTTCTCAACCAAAAGTTCAACCTTCTACCTCATCTACTGGGAAGGACAAAGCGCCACAAATAGAGTTCATAGAAACTCTTACATCTACACTTGCTGCAGAAGATTCCTCTCCTCAATCAGATAATATAGAAGCTTATTTTGAAGTCTCTGTCCCAACATCTGAAGTTTCCACAACAATCTGTGAGTTATTATCTGAACATATCTTCGAATCATCTTCTGATTCCTCAGCACAGTTAGCTGATCTATTAGAATTATCTTAAGTTCTGATGACTATGCTTGAACCTACTGAAGTTGAACCAGAAATAAGTGAAGCAGAATCCACATGTATTGAATCTTTCAGACCTGTACCAGCACCATAAACAACATCAGCTTAGCTAGCTACACAGGCTTAAACTAAGCCTACTTCAGGACTTTGGTTCACTTTTGATGATCTACCCCTAAATAAATAGAGAGATCGATTATATGAATTTGATGCATGGATAGATCTACAAATGACGCGACCAAATAATCCTTTATCAGATATTTTGTCTGAGTTTACATCTCGTTTCACTGGTATTATACGAGAATGGTTACAAAGTGTTAATGACTATCAAAGAATTCAGTATATCCAAGTCACTACAATCAAAGCTCTTCTTGGAATAATTCATAAGGAATTCATTGGTGACTTTCAGCTTATTGATAAGCAAATATGTTATGAATATTTTGCAATGAAATGCTATTTACTTGACAAACGTGATAACGAGAAGCATTACCAACGGATGACGGAAAGGTACTATCTTCTTAATGGTTAGAATGATGTTAATCTTCGAAATACTTTTATCTCATCCCTTCTGGATCAACTGCAACCAGAATTACAAAGGACCATTATTTCTTTACAAAGAGATACGTCTAACATATCTCTTGGAGAAATTCTACGCTTTAGCCTCTCTTGATAAGTAATGTGATCAACATGCCTTATTCAAGAACATGATTAAGGGTGGTCTAGTTCTCAAACAGGCTTGCAAAAAGCCTTATCTTCAAATCATTTGCAAAGAACAAAAGACTTGTGATTATCATAACAAGAAGAAAGATCATTGTCGACAAGTCTATAATAGAAGAAAGTTTCGCAGACAAATTGTTGGGACCCGTTACCGAGACCCAACTACTTAGCATAAACTTAACGAAATCAAAGCAAACAAATCAAATCCGAAGCGAAATCGAATCGGAAACAAATCGAATTCCATACGAACTGAAACGAATTTCCGAAACATAAATCGGAACGAATTACAAAGAACGGATTTTCATAGAGTCCGACATCTGAAACGTGAATATAGAAAACTATCGCGTTGGAAACCTTAGACTTATCCAATCTGAAATCCGGCATATATTTTTTTTTCATTCTCTTTCTTTTTCAATCCTTTCATATTCATTTCTAATCAATCTTATCCGTATCGAAACAATACAATTTCCCTTTTGGAAATTGAACCATTCCAACTCACTATCTTTTGCCATAAACCGATTTTATCAAAAATCGGGCAGCATAACGGCTGCAATCTAAGAAACCCAAAAATTCTACACATCAAAGCACACTTCTATAGTCACATCAAACCATAACAACCTATTCAACGGACCTCCTGTCCGGAAACCAACCACAATCAACACAATTCTATACCTAACACTTCAATAATCTCAAATCA
>JAOQMK010248721.1:0-10283 GCA_027564415.1 Erythroxylum macrophyllum
TACTCCTTAACAAATTGATCAAATCGTGGATGGCCACAACCTTGAGCATTCCACACAAAAATATTTAAATTCATTAGAAAGAAAAATAAAAGAAGCGGACAACTCCCAGTTGCTATATCGCTGCATTCGGGCAAAATTCCGGGTTCTCATCCAGGCCTGGATTCGGTACTATCGTGCCAACCTCACCACCGTCAGCGTCCAGAGCTTCGTTTAGTCCCTGCATGATAACATCAACGGCCTCCGGAACAGGGATTAAAATATCGGACTGAACATTACCTTTAAAGGATGAGTTGCCAGTGCGCGGAGTAAGGTGCTGAATAGAGGGGCCAGACTTGGAAGGCACTACTTGTTGGTCTGAGACATCATTATTCGGACTGTTGCTAGGATTAATTATCACAATGGAGTGCTTTGAAGGATCAAGACTGATTTGTTTGGGTCTTGATCTTCCCTTGCCAGAACGGCCCACTTTGCCAAGCACGTGGCCCACACCAGTTCTTTGCACTTTAGCATGGTCAATAATAGAGCAAGGATTCGGTCCATTCGCTGAAGCCGTAGAGTGAGACCCATTTCCCGCTTTTCCTCGTGAACTATTAACAACCTTAGCACTAACTTTTTGCCCTGGCTTCCCATGTTTCTCAAACCCCGGAGGGCCATCAAAATGAGCCTCACCACCAAATGGCCCATGGCACGTGGGAATAGATTTAAGGTCTATCCCTGAGAAAGGATTAACAATTTCTTCAACAATTTCCTTTCCTTTATTGCGTCCCTTATGAGACTTTTCCATAGCCACCTCCCTAGCAATGGTGTCGTTAATTGTGGCCTGTGTCCCTTCTTTTTTGCTTCCATTTGGCTTTCCTTCCAAAGGCCGAGAAGATTCCTCGGTATTTTTGGCAAAAACGGAAAACCGGGATCCGTTAGTCCCATCCCCACGATTCCGGCCAGTGGACCCGCTCTTTCCATTTAGAGCAAGCTGTCTCCGGCGAGGCTCAACCAGAATCCACGGGCCAAACGGTTCAGCAGCCGCCAGTTCCTCCTTAGATTTAACCGTCGTCACCTTGCTGGTTGAGGTCGAAGCACCGTCGGTTTCCTCAGGAGTAAGCACAATCTGGGGACAGTTAACTTTGGTGTGGCCATACACACCGCAATGAAAACAAACAATAGGGAGCGATTCATATTCCACCACCTTGAGAATCCCATTGACTCGAAGTCTGGAAATCAACGGTTTAGTGAGATCGACCGTGACGGCCATTCTAGCAAACTTGCCCCTTGTGGCATTCAAAGTTCGTTCATCAATTCGGATAACCTTTCCGACCAGAGCTCCCACTTCTTCCAAAATAGATTTGTGATAAAGGGAACTAGGTAAATTTGGTATACGTATCCACGACACAATGGTGGTCGGAAAGGGGTGAGAGGGATCGAAGGTAAGGGACCACGGTTGGACAGTGAGGTTGTGGCCAAAAACAATCCACGGTCCCTCCGCTAAGACCCGAGAGAAATCGGTCGGATTCTCAAAGCTCACTTCGAAATAGTCATTTGCAATGTCAACACATTTCATCGGACCTTTTGGTTTCCACAGAGCAAACAACCTATTTTGCAACGCTATCACATTGACCCGCCGCCCTAAAAGCTTAATGACAACAGTCAATCCCTTAGTCTTATTCGCAGATAAGAGAAGCCGATCAGAGAAATTGATGGATGGAATTCCATCTTGGAAATCACGGTTGATGTCACCGTCTTCGATACAAAAAGAGTTATCAAACAAGGAAGAAACCGATTCCCCTGTTTCACCCATAACCGCATCCTTGAACGAAATCTTGGATTTGGACGGATTCGGGGTAGGGGATCCACCACCGTCCGGTGGATCCTCCTCCCTTAGCCGGGATTTTTTTGCTATTCGGGCTTCCTGCGATGGGGCACTCAGAGCACCAGACATGACAGAATCGAAAACCTTGGGTTAAGACCACCGGAGCAGAGGACGTCGTCGACGCAGGCCTCCACGACGACAACACAGCTGAAGACGACGACGATGGCAGCAGACAACGCGAACCCTAGCCGAGCACTTTGCTTACACTCAAACACCAGTGCATTCTTCTTTTCTATTAAGATTGAAACCCCCCATCGTCCACCGGCTTCATGCAGTTATGTCGGATATTTCGCCGCCCAACGACTCAAGTCTACTAAAGCTGCATGCCAATTTGATCAGCTTTATTCCAGCGATGATGGCACCAAAAATCAGGTCAGACTCTTGATACTGCCTCTTAATTCCAGTCATCAACATACGTTGTTGGCTAGCTTTTAAGTTATCGATGATGCGATCTTATTCTATACTTTTGAACTAAATCATTAGTTATGTGCTACTGATTTTTACTACGTATCATTTTGTTTTTTAATCATACAAAGGCTAGCCGCTTCATTAAGTAGCCTACTGATTTCTCGGTTGTGCTGTTCTAAATCAGGAATGGAAAAGACATCTTTTGCTAGCAAAAAGCTAGAATTTACCAATTAATCTTTTTTCACTTGAATTTATGTCTAACAAAAGTTGGGCTTCGCCTCTTTAAGAGTTACTGCCTTAAAACTAATAAATATTGCACGATAGCCAAGTTTGATCTACTATATGCTGCTGTTTTTGGTAATTAAGGGGCGTTTGGTTTGAACACGAGTTTGAGTATAGGTATGAGTATAATAATAGAAGGGAATGAAAATGAATATAAGTATAGATATAGGTATAATAGTAGAAGAGACTCTGACTCGGTGTCAGACCTCTAGCATGCAAAGATAAACTCATCCCTATTTTCGCAGTACATGTTGCAATACTTCATTGTGTCAAATGTCATGAAAACCTAGGCCCATCATTGTCATATATGCGTATGTGCCTTGGTTTTGATGTTCGTAGAAGTTGTGCATATGTAGTCTTCAATTTCGTATATGACTATGTACTTTCAAGCTCTTTTCACCAATATGTGACCTTAGTTGTTACTTCCATGCTTTTGTTTGAGATGCTCCTTGTACCGACGACCATAATGGGAATCTAAATCACCATTTTTTGCCAGATAATATTTAATATCTGTCTCATCACTGAGGCCTTCCGGTAGCCTTCCAATCTGCCAGAAAAAAGAGTCTTCTACTGTTAGATTAGACCAGTGTCCTACTTGACCAAATTAAAATATTGTCCGTTGTCTGCCACATTTCTTGTAATGGTGTGGACCGTTGCAAATATCGAACCGTAAGTAACATTGAATTGGGTTCTTAAATAGTATTGTATTAGTAAAGGTCAAGAATATCGTTTCAGATAATGTTTTAAATTTATAAAATAATTTTTAAATTTTTTAAAAATTACAAAATAGTCTATTGTCATATTGTATATTTGTACTATATAATTTATAAATTTACATCAACCTTGTCTCTAAAAATCATAATAATAAATAATAATGACAATTAATATAAAATTATAATAATTTTCATGTATTTCACATATAAATAATAACTACAATTAATATGAAAAAATAATCATCATCGTACAAATATAAAATTAAGAACAATACAAAGTATTTAAAATATTACAATTTCAATTTTCATCATATAATAAATAATAATTACATCAAAATCCAATAAAAAGAACAATAAATTGTTGGAATCCAACCGAGATCAAATCACATGCACAACGGAAAATAAATTTTTTTACAGATTCTGAGCAGATGTTGATAATTGATTGACTTGAATAAAACAAAAATATGAATCATAAGAAATTGTACCTTGTTCGAGTTCCCGTTGAAAATCTTTTGAAACTTTTCCCGATTTGTCAACCACAAGTTGTTCAAACGTCCAGTCTCTAATGATATCCACAGAAAGATTTCTCAAAACTCTTTTGAGTGGAAGAACAGAAGTGCTAGCTTCTTAACGTTCTTCCTATTAATATAAAAATCATTAGGATTTTTAATTTTTTTATTAAAATTAAATTCTTTAATTATAATTATAATTATAATTCAAATTAATTTAATTTAATTTTAATAAAATCAAATATCTCATATTTGATCCTTAAAATTTCTCAAACTTTATAATTAAGTCCAACACAATTGAATTATTTTTTCTCTTATAAATTGCTCTTTGATGTGTGACTCATTAGGTTCCTAATATATTGGCAATGATTATAAATTACAATTTTAATTCACAATTAGAATTAGATAAATTAAAACTCTTTTTAATTTATCTTTAATTCTCTAATTAAATAATTTATAATCATAGGTCAAGATTGACGTCTAGTAGCATGTCATGATCACCCAAATATCAGGAATGTCAAAGTGATTTTACTTAACCTATTCATGCATGGTTATGATGTATAATTTAATCCTTTCGTCATCCAATATTCCAATTGGACAGAGTATAAGCATAGTGTTTACTCTTTTAGTCCAATCATGTTTATTCTTGCTAATTAGTAGTTAATTTATAATTGAAATTTGAAAATGCCTTTTCAAATGTCAATTCACTCTAACCAGATAATTATATAAATCACTACTAATCAAGAACAGTGGAACATTCTCTCTAATTACTTTAGAGTGACTAATCATTTATTGACTTACTCAATTATCTTCATATGGTTTATACTGCATCCAATTACTACCGACTGAATTATCCTAGGACGGTTCATAAGTAGCATCAAAACACAATAATTTTCACACAAGATACCTTGATAATCTCAAGTCTAAGGATCAATTATACAACCATACCTATGAGAAAATCGGCAAACACATAAGTAATAGTCCATTTGAGATTCACATAGTCGGGTTAATTCAGGGACTTATTCTCTAATAATCACCCACACATTAGTTTAAGTATCTCCATACTTTAATTTATAAGATTAATTACTTTCTTCATAAGAAAGAAACATAATGTATGCTAGTTTTACCATTTCAACAATATCCCGTCTTGATGAAACTATAACTAGGAACATTTAGGAATAATACGTAAATGTAAATTGAATCTTACAATTATGATCTCATCATAATTTCAATTACACTTTAATTATTCCAAGGATTTATCGTTAATATTAAAACATCGAATGTATTTAATACATAAAGATAAAAAAATGCCTTTATTAATAATTTTGATTGGCTGTAGGGCATAAACCAACAATCTTCCACTTGCACTAAGTCAATCGTTTAAGTATCTCATACCATATCACCATGTGACAATTATTTTACTATTGGGACAGTGGCTTAATGAGAGAATTCTCCGAGATTCTCTATAGTGAGTACTTGCTTAAATCTTACAACTTCCATCTCAATTATCATCATAATTAAGAAAATTTGCCTAAATACATCATTGGATCTTTGATGAGACCTTAGTTTCTTTTGCATGCCAAGTGACTATACTGTTCCACAATACATTACTATCTTAAATAATGCAAGGAACTATATCAAGTTGATTAAAGAACTTATTGATTCAAATAATCATTTCCACTAAATGAAAAAATGTATCATGGCTTAATTAGCAACCATTGCTATATTATAACCTTTCCAATCCTAAATGATATTGTTCTAAGTAAATAAATCTTTAATTAGGATTTGTTTCTAAAGTTATATCATTATCTTCTTAAACTCAAATATCAACTTATACATAGAATAATGGATATCGTCAATACTTCATAAGTATCTAATATCTCAAAAACTAAACACCTTTACTACATTATCTGTGTAATTATTAGAATAGGTAAGCAACTTCCAATCTATCTCTATACATCTAATTCCCATAATTAAGTTGTTGCCTTTTCATATCCAATAAAAGTTGTTCTTGGACAATTATGTTTTCAACAATTGAAAATTAGAATTGTTGTTCTCTATGAGCAATATGTCTCTATATACTCCCGCTGAATTGGACAACCATACTTCCACTAACCTTCTTGTAGACATGATAAATTCACAATCATCTCCAAAACAAACTCTTTGAATTCATCATGAAAGTGAATCTTTTATCATCTTGTCACTTTTTAACTATATATCAAATATATCAATAAAGACGCTAGTTCCAATTGGATGTACTGTCATAAGGTTTGAACTTTTCAAATTTCATCTTACTCCCACTACTTATCTCGAGAACCATTCTTCTATAAGTATTCATTGAAACAAACAATTTGTTCAATAGGTCTGTAAGATTATATCCAAGCCTTAGGATATCTCATAATCTTTTATTATCCAATTTAGTTCTAAACTTAATGGATAATACATGCTTCAACTAAGCATTACATCCTTAAATCATTAACTTTGACTCTTTCAAAGATTTATCATTTCATATCTAAAATGAAATCTTACTAATTGATTCAATGGGAACTATTGAAGGTAAGTCATTGTACTAGGCATCGTGATAGAAGAAATAATATTGCATCTTACAATATCTCATATTGTAGTTTCCTCCTTGTATAAATCTATACTCTTATGAATTCAATAATAAAGGTATTCATTAGAGAGTCTGATTCTCTATAGATAACCGAAATTTAAAACTCACCATAATGAATTCATCGAAGTGCTTCATCATTCTTAATGCTTAATTTTTTACTTAGATTTAAAGAATTTGAATTTTTAAAATTTTAAATCATTATTTCATTTAATTCATATGACTATATCACATAAATTCATTAGTAATCTAATGAAATATAAGTATCATCCTTATATGAATTGTTATTCCATCCAATACATCACATGTATAAAGTTAACATTTCAATACCATTATCATCCTTTCACCAAAGGTTGATTTGGTTATTCTTCAAATTTACAAGTTTCACAAGTTCCATATGATTCACAATCAAAAGGATACACATATCCTTGTATGTAACTTTATGATACTCGTTATGTTGATTTAACCAACATGGCATAAAAGGATAGTCTCAGTTATCCGACTTTGTATTCACTCTTGTTAAGCATAAGTCTCCTTTGACCCAACACATACAAACTATAACATTAGATCATCTACTTTTACTTGACAATCTATTTCTTATCATACTTTGAACATTACAACAATGTTGAATCTAAATTCAGTATCAAATACTCATAAGCATAAAATAGAAATACATATAATCTCTATCATATCACGCATGGGCAATAAAAATCATGCAATCATTTTCTTTTTAAGAAAACTATTATCAACTATAGCAAAGCCTTTAATTGTAGTCCACAATTATGCTTTTAGTAGGCTAAATTAAGTGGAACAATTCCAACAAGATACTACCCCTTTTAGCTCTACTCTAAGCAACCTCTTGTATCTTGTTATCATGGTGTTAACATACATCTTACATGTCATCAAAGTTTATGAGACATTAGTAAACTCAAAATGTTAATAAATTTTGTCATCCATATGATTTTGACATATCTCTAAAACTTTAACTCCATATCCTAATTTTTGAGAACTCTTCTTTTCTAATTTTTGAGAACTCTTCTCAAACATAATTTATGTCCAAGAAATTGGGTTCACTGACTTAGTATCAACTACACTAAAAAATAAAAAATAAATGCCACTCAGAACAAAATATAAAAGTAAGAAAAACAAGTAATTAATTATATGTCGTAACTACGAAATGAGATTAGGACTTTAATCATGTATTTGGTTACTCTCACTATTTTATTTGAAATATTAGTCCTCACTACTATTCGAAAAATTACTTTAATCTTTCTAGTGGGCTAGGACCCCATTCAAATTTAATTGATCTTGAGTTTACTCAACAAACCAACTAAACTTAAATTAGGTAGATAACAACTTTATCAATTACATCTCATGTGACTCCTAGATCCTTTAGTCAACAACTCTTGCCAAAACATATCATATATGTTATTCCTAACCCTACCTCTAAATTCATGTGATCATGAGTTTGTTCATCTAAATCACATAAATTTAGTTAAGTAGAACCCATTGTTATAAGACTAAACATGTTTGGATTAAAGCAGCCTTGAATTTGCTCAACAAGCCTACCATAAACAGAACTCTAGTTTATTCTTATAACAATGAAAGGCAGCAATCACGTTCTTAACGTGTACTTAATATTTTAACGAGGGATTTCAATTTTATTTGTCTCATCAATCTTAAATTGCATGTAAAATATTGAACATATAAAACATACAATTTATTATGCATCTAATATATATATCTACCATATAAATAAAGTACGCATCTTATGTACTCATAATCAAATTATATGCATAAAACATAAAACTTTGAATTTCATAATCTAAAGTAATATTTCCAACTCATTGAACAATTACATTAGATTACACTCATTGATTCATAAATAAACTAAATACCTATTTCATTGCTTTTCCTTAATTAGAAAACTATTTTCTAATATTAAAGGAAACTACTTTCAAAGTAAATAAAATACTTTTAAATTTAATTAAGAAAGTTATTATTTATTTATTTAGAGGTTGACTTCTTAATTGATTAGGAAATCTTTCTTTAATAGATTAGAAAACTATTTTTCAAAATTATGAAAGAAATCTCATTTTTATTAATTAATTAATAAATCACTATTCAAAATTTAATGAAGAAAAATAATTTTTCTAATAAATCAAGAAACTTATTATTCATAAATAAAGAAACAATTTCTAAATTAAATTGAAAAATAATTCTATAAACAAATATAATAATAAATTTAATTTATCTCAATCAAATTAAAATAAATATATTTTATTAAGAAGCAACTTTCTTAATTACTTAAGAAAAAGCTTTTCTTAATTTTAAAGACTCAAATTAATTAATTTCAATGTAATTGAAAATAATTAATTATAATTTAGAAATTAATTTTCTAAAATTAATTAGGAATCAATGTAATTATTAATCTCAATCATATTAAAAATAATTACTTTAAACTTGAAATTAAGATCTCTTCTTAATTAATATAATCTCATTATATTTATAATTTATAACATAATCCAATTATGAAAGGAATCATTTAAAACGTTGACTTGATTCTAATTATTGATTTAATAACTAATTTAATTTAATAATTCAACTCTTGAAAATTTAAACTAAATTTCAAAATATTCCTAATAAAATTACTCTTTGAAAACAATTTTCAAAAAATTGGAAAAACACTTTTTCAATATTATTAGGAATATAACAAATTTAATCTCCATTAATTTAATTTAAAGTTTTTTTTGGTACAAAGGAAGGGGAAACTAAATAAAGCAAAAACAAACTGGAAGCCTAGTTAGCGGAGCTAGTGCGAGCCAAAGCCTCATGATGATCACGTTGCATGTGAGTCCACACTAAGGTGGGAGGCTCCTGGAGAGGATGGAAGCCAGAACGAGCAAAAGCGGCAAGAGACACCAAACAGTCGGCACTATGGTTGCCCTCGCGGGACACGTGGTATAGCTGCACCTCCCATGGGCGCCTAAGCAGACTCCGGGTACCTGTCACCAAAGCAAACTGATAAGGACGGGGATAGTAAGAAGTAGAAAGGATGTTGAGCACCTCCAAGGAGTCGACTTCGAGGATGATACGTCGATAGCCTAGGTCCCACGCCAACTGAAGCCCATTTAATTTATAGTTTTAAAAAATTAAAATCAGATAAAAACATGGAAGGAGGCTATTGCGTTGCTTGGAGCGTGCACTACACGCGCCAATCACATCTGCTATATACGTGCTCCAGAGACGGTGGGCGCGTGACTCATACGTGTCCGTTGTCTTTTCCAGAAGCTTCACCACGTTTCTGTAACCGCCTCTCACACGCCACCACCCTCCATGGTACGTGCTACTCCTACTTTTCGTAAACCACCTCTCCCACGTTGTGTCGTTTGTTCCCGCTGTTGGGTCGCCCCTTCCATGGGCGTTAATCACCCCAGCGATGCCATCTAGTGAAGTCGCTAGTGATTCACTAGCGTTGCAAGCGACTCATTGGTGTCACCAACAACTCGGTGGTGTCAACAATTTCAACATGGGAAATAATCGCCCATTTGATTCCCATAATTGCAAGGGATTTCAACACATCATAGAAATAAATTTCTAGATTTAGAAATAAAGCATAAGCATACACATAAAGGCAGAGAAAAAAATGATTTCCAGAAACAAAATCATATGCGCAGGAAAGGCAAAAAACGTAAAGCCTGAACACGAGAACAAGATGCAATAAGTATTCCAGAACTAGGCTAGAGCACATACCTCCTCCTATTCAAAATAAGTGTCGTTTTAGAGGAATGCACACTTATTAAGAAAATTAATGAAATATCTGATATATCCTTATTAATTACATGTTAAAGTGCCTTGAAAATATAATCTGTGTAATCTGTGTAATTAAGATGTGA
>JAOQMK010248769.1:0-10279 GCA_027564415.1 Erythroxylum macrophyllum
CCGCCACTGCCACTACCTTCATGTCCATTTATGTTCTCTTAAAGATTCGAGTAAGCTTAACACAACATATAGTATATATAATCAAATGTTCAACTAATAGCTTCATAACAGAAAATGAGATACATATAATAAAGAAACAGAGGTAGCTCGGATGATATTTAAAACCTTGAAGAAGAAGATCAACCATGGAAGGGAATGGATGATTAGCTTTTGATGAGGAGATTTGTTCTGCATCAATTTGTTCTTTATTAGGGAGAATTTTGCCATATTCCTCCAAGCGGAGCTCATTTCCACTATCGCAAACTAGTTGCCATATTGACATTTAACGATGAATTAATGTTAACAGTTTTATTCTGAAAAGTCAATAGAAGAATTCTTATTTGAAATGTGTGTATGCTAAAAGATTTAGCCTTTTAAGAATAAGAGTAAAATATGTCGAACTGTTAAATTAGCTAGCATTATGCACTTTTATAAACTTTGATGATCAAATGATAAGGCATCATGAAAAATTGAACTGATTTCAAATAAATTTTAAGATTTTGAGCCATAAAAGATTAAAACACTCAAATCAATATATATTTCCTTTGAAGTGTATTGTCTTATATTAGGATTTTTCTCTAGAACTTGTAGGGAACATTTAAAGACCTAATCAAAATGTGCATGTATAAGAATAAAAAAGGCTATAAGAATTAAAAAAAGGCTTTCATTGTTTTACAAGTGTTTTAGCTCCTTTGAGCCATAACCTTATTATTTTATTTTATAACTATATTGTAATCCTTACGTGTTGTGTTATGGTTAAAATTAATAATTTTGGTTTATTGATATATGTATTCATAAAAAGTACCAAAAAAAGAAAAAGTAAGAAAGGTAGCAGGAAGAAAACTCAATGTGATGGTAATTGTTCTTCATATGAAGTAATTAACCATTCCTAAGTGGGTTGAATTAAATATTCAAACTTATATGTTTGTTACCAATATAGATTTTGATGCCTTGCTAACATTTTTGGTTTTGACCATTTGACTTTTAATTGTTATGTCTAATCACAGCTTTAACATCCGTTGTAGATTTAGCCTTGATTTTATAGTAGACCTTTCATCAAACAGTTAGCAAGGTGTCCTCAAACAAGCATGGAGGGTGGAAAAAAAAGTCTGCTCATACACATCCAACACAAAAACACATTTCACTATCTTCCAAAAACACAGAAAGGGAAACCTATACACCATTAGTAGAACAAAAAACCCATATAAAACTCCAAAACGCAGCAGAAAAATAGAGTACACTAAAGAGGTTTCTTGGTAATAGAAAAGAAGAACAATTTGTGCCAACATAAAACACAACACTTCTTCGACAATGACGACCAGAAGACAGGAGACAACCACAAATGAGGAGACAACACTTCTTCGACAGATTATCAAGAGGAAGTATGATGGTTAACACGAAAACAAAGATTATTTCATTTTTGTGTTAATAACCTAGTAAAAAACGATGTCATTTTTTATTAAGCTAAATGATGTCGTTTTTGATAAAATTGGACGAAATATACCATTTGGTGAGGATTCAGAAACTCGTCACTAAATGGTATCCCGTTACCATTTGACTTCACATTTGGCTAACATAATTATATATAATATATAAATTATATCAAACAGTACGTAATTTTTATATAATAAATAGAAAATTATGATTAAATAGAGTAATATATTACATAAGTATGATATGAGAAAATTTATATTATGTAATAATTAATAAATCATTATACTGGTCACAATTATTATCTATACATTCATATAACATTATATTAATTACCTTATATGATAGTAATAATAGCAATTTAATTAAAAATATATTGCAATATATTAAAAAATGGAAGTCAATATTAAATATTAATATACTTATTAATATCATATTCTTAAAAATCAAATTTAATATTATTCAAAATCTATTGTAAGCCTAAAAATAAATTTAGTTAACGACAAATTTTAAAGATCAAATTTAATATTAATCATGATGATTATATAAGTGTAAAAATAAATATAGTTAAAAAATATCATTTATACTTTTTATTAACCTCTTTTAATATATATGATTTAAGAATTTTATGTGGTCTCACAAAACTGTATTTATTATATATAAATTAGATAGTAATTTATTTTTATTATATATTAAAATAATTTCGCAAAATATAAAAATATAGTATTGGCGACGATTTTGTAAATTGGTAGCCAAATATTTGGCTAATGTTTAACATTTGGTGATGATTGTTGCAGCATGTAAATCCAAATGGTGATGATTTTATAAATTAATAGCCAAATATTCAACTGCTGATTAGCATTTGGCGACAAATTGTGCGATTTTCTTTCGGCCTCTCCTCTCTTGCGTGTATGTTCTTCATTTTCTCTCCATTCTCCATCCTTTTGTCTTCTTCATTTGTGAGTCCACCATATGTTGTTGTCTGCTTCCATCGTCTCCAGTGAATCGTTGGTCGAGGCAAGTCGTTGAATCTTTGTTCTTGGGTATTTTTGTGCTTGCAATTTTGGTGTTTTAAGCTTTGATGTTGGATGGGTTGTTCGATGTTTTTTTGAGTTGTTTGTGATTGTTTGGACTGTCAATGGTTGCATTTTACTTTGAATGTATTAATGCTAGTGAAGAAAGGGAAAGACATGATTTCTTTTAGTTAGTTTGGGATGAATTTATAATGTGTATAAAGTGTTCGATGAAAGTTTTGATACGATTATGTTAAATTGTTTCATATGTTCTGCTTGAGTAATTGCTATATATCTAATGCTTCTATTGACATTATAGTGATAATTGATTGTAAGTCAATGACCTATCTTACAATCCTATCAACAAGTGTCAATCTAGGTATTAGTAAAAAAATCTAAGACTTAGCTCTATGCATTTTCTCTATTTTAATCTCCAAGACCAAGTTGTAAGCATTATATTTTAACTTTCAAATTGTAGTATTCGTTTTAGGTATATTAATTCCAATTTGAATTCTAAGTTCCAACTCCAAGTATTTAATTTTCAATTTCAGGATAATAATTTATTATAAGAATTTTCTTTATTTTAAAACATTAAGATCTATTCTAGGCATTTTATCCATTTCCTAACTTGACTCTAGGCATTTTTTTTCTTTTTAATGTCCTAAGGTTCACTCTAAGCATATAAATTTCATTTTAAGCCCTATCACATAGTTATAAGCATTTTTTACGTTTTAAGTCCTAAGACCCAACTTTATGAATAACATAAGTATTTACTACATATGGAATGAGTTTGATCTCTTATGGATGATCCGAGGCATAATAAACCCCTAGGATGGTATATAGGTTAGAAACTTGTGATGCAACTCTCATGAGGCTTATCAGTGAAATATTCCACGAGCGTAGGAGTCACAATGAGAAGTCTCATTTTTTATTTATGTGGTCTAACATTGTCACATACCATAGTGTTTGTTTAAATTCAAACTTAGTATATAAACTTGTACTGATTACTCGAGAACTATTAACTTGTATTAATTTATCATTATGTTATATAGAATGAGGATTACATTTGTTAATTCAATTATTTACTTTTAATTATATAACTAGATGGACAAAATTTAGATGTCTTATCAAAAATTGTCCATTAAATACTTAGAAGGAGTTAAAAGTTTCATGCAATTTGTAAAAGATCAAATGGTGGTGAATATTGTATTCGTTGTCCATGCATAGGTTGCTTAAATGTGAACATTCAAAGTCAAGATGTGGTATATAATCACTTGCTAATCTAAGGCATAGATAAATTATATACTCCATAACCTTATCATGGCAAATGTTTAGAAGTAAGTTGTAGTAGAAGTGTTGGTACAGGTGTTGTTGATAGTAGCAATAATGATGTAGAAGATTGTAATATTAATGATGATGGGATTAGCAAGATGTTAGAGGATTATGGGAATTAAATGGAGACTATGAATTAAACTGTTTTGCCTAACATAATTGGTAGTATTACAGAAGATAATTTTAGAAAGCTATTAAAAGTTGGACAAGAAGAATTATATCCAAGGTGCTCAAATTTCTGTTAGCTATCTTTGGTTGTCAAGTTGTTGCATTTGAAGGTCTATAATAAATGGAGTAACAAGTCTTTTGATATGTTAATTGACTTACTCAATGATGCATTACCTATTGGACACAAATTGCCTAAATCTTACAATGATGCAAAGAAATTGTTAAGGGACCTTGGATTAGGATATATATCAATACATGCTAGTAAGTATGATTGTGCTATATTTTGAAAAGACAGTAAAGATCTTGAATAGTGTCCCATTTGTGGTACATCAAGGTGGTGAGTGGATGGTCGGAGAGGGAAAAAGATACCATATAAAATATTGAGATTCTTCCTTATTAAACCACGACTACAAAGGCTTTTTATGTCAACAAAAACAACCATAGATATAAGGTGGCATAATGATAAACGCATTGATGATAACATTATGCATCATCCAGCAGACTCAATGGCATAGAAAGACTTTGATGGAAAGTTTCCATGGTTTGCATAGGATTGTCATAATGTTCGATTTGGTTTAGCCTCAGATGGATTTAATCATTTATATAATGAGTACTTCTTACAACATATGGCTGATAATTCTAGTACCATTCAATTTACCTCTGTAAAAGTGTATGAAGGAGCCTTTTATGTTATTGTCTTTATTTATTCCAGGGCCTATTGGTCCTAGAAAGGATATCGATGTATACATGTAATTCTATGGGAGGTTAGGTTAGAAACTTTTGATGTCATTAAAGGTGAAACATTTATAATGCATACGGCCATTTTGTGGACTATAAATGATTTTCCATCTTATGAGAATTTGTTTGGATGGAGCACTAAAGGGTATATGGCCTCCCCTGCGTGTAACCATCAAAATTATTTAATGAGGCTACGAAGTAAAATATGTTATATGAACATTGTCGTTAATTAGAACATGGGAATAGATGAAAAAAAACCAAATTGTTTAACGGCAAAGTAGAATTGGGTGAAGCTCCTTTGCATTTGTCTAGTGATGATGTGGTTTACCAACTATCATATTTAGGTGACATTACACTTGGCAAAAGCCCAAATAACAGAAAGCAAAACGAAGTGTTGTTGGAATAAAAAAATCATAATTTTCAATTTTCCATATTGATGTGATCCATATTGAAAAAAATATTTGTGAGAATATTTTAGGAACTTTGATGGGAATTGATGGAAAATCAAAAGATACAATTAAGAATAGATTAGATTTGGAAGATATGAATATAAGAAAAGATTTGCATTTGAAAAAAAGAGATGATGGGTCATACATCATTTCACCTGCTTGTTACATGTCAAAAAAAGAGAGAAGCAAACTTTTTGTCAATTTCTTAAATCAGACAAGTTTCCTGATGGGTATGCATCTAATATAGCCCGTTGTGTGAATGTTAAAAAGGGAAAAGTATCAAGGTTGAAAAGCCATGACTGTTATATACTTCTGTAACGATTACTTTTTATTGGAGTACGTGGGTGTTTGCTAAAGGATGTGTTTGTAACTTTAGGTCAAATGGGTGAGTTTTTTAAGCAATTATGTTGCAAGACACTGAAAGTTAAAGAGCTTGAGAAAATGGAAAGATATAGCTTTGATTCTATGTAAGCTTGAACTAGTATTCCCCTTATCTTTTTTTGATGTTATGATGCATTTGATAGTTCACTTACCATATAAGGCAAAACTTTGTGGATTGATTCAATTTCAATGGGTGTTCTCTATTAAAAGGTAAATTATATTAACTTATACTTTTTTCTAAAGTTATTAGCTACTAACAATTATTAATGTTTTATAATTTGTTTAAGTTTTTATGCTCTCTTAGGTGTTATGTGCATAATAGAGCTTGACCTGAAGGGTTTATTGCAGAAGCTTTTATAGCAAATGAATGCTTAACATTTTGCTCGATGTACTTAAATGACGTAGAGACAAGATTTAATATATAAGAATGTAACTTTGATTTTGATCAAGATGGTGGCTTGTCAATTTTCTCCTAAAAAGTAAGGCCGCTTAGTGTCGAAAAATAAATGAAGTTAACTAAAGACGAACTCGAAATTGCTATTGGTATATTTTGTACAATTGCTAGGAAGTCGATATATATATGAAGTATGTATATTACTTTTGATTCAAAATTTCATATTTAAATTTTGTGGTTGAATCTATATTTCCTGATCTCTATTTACTTTTTTAAATAGAGAGCACAAAGATTCGATCCGAAGCAAATGGATTGTTAATGTTGAAGAAAGACATAAGATTAAGTTCATATCTTGGTTTAGGACTCGAGTAAGTTTTTATCTTATAGTATAAAGTTATGACAATTTGTATGTCATATTAACTTCTAATTATATTTTATCCTACAGATGATACGGTTACATAACTGTAACGTGCAAGAGACAACAACAACATTATATGTTTTGACCTGTGGGCCTCATATGTGTAGCAAAAAATATACAGGTTGCATTGTTAATATAGTTAGATTTCACATACAAGATCGAGACAGTCAACTTAGAAGCCAAAATTATGATGTTGTTGTTGAAGGATGTCATAACGATGATTTTATTGACTTTTACGGTATCATCTCAGAAATAATAGAGTTGCATTACATCAAGGATAAAAAAGGTTGTTCTATTTAAGTGTAAATGGTTTAATTTTGCTGGCATGAAAGTGATTGGAAATATTACTAACATTGATGTTAGCAAGACATGGTATGATAATGAATTTTTTGTCCTTGCAAGTAAAGTAAAGCAATTTTTCTCCTCAACGATATTGTGTTGGGCAAAAATTGGAAGGTTGTTTAGAAGTTTCAACACCAAAATCTCTTCGATTTTTGTGAAAGGGATAATGGTCTAATGAGTGATGATGGTCTAATGAGTGATGATGATGATGAAGTATATCAAGAGATTGAATGAGAGCTAAATAATGAAGCCATCCAAATAGAAGATGCAGATATATCATCAGTACATAGAAGAGGTGTTGATCCCAATATAGTACAAGTTGATAAAGTACAAGCCAATCTTGTTGTAGAAAGAGATCAAGACTATATTAAGGATGAATTATATGACAATGATGATACTTTAGCTGAATATAATAGTGATGAAGAGTTGAATCATAATATAATTAATGATGATGATTTTTAAGATCTTGATCATGATAATTGAAGCTAATAAATGTTTTGTTTATATTGTTTGAAATGTATTATTGATGTTTGAGTTATGATAATGTATAGAAAATCTTGGTAATATTTGAAGGTGAACTTTGGAGTAATAATATGACTACCAAGATACTTAAAAGGAGGCTAATTAAGTTTGTACCTTGAAATTAAGGAGACTTTTTTTAAAGTTTTGGTATCCAACTTTCGTAAATAAGTATATTAATACTTGCACGGCTGTGGAAGAAGATACATGGTTGTGTAAGAAGCAACATGACTGTGTAAGAGGGTACACGGCCATGTAAGTTTATCCTCTTACACGGTTATGTTTCTTCTTACATGTTTGTGTAAGAAGATACACATCTATGTAAGAAGATACACGACCGTGTAAATAAATAAATACAGTCATTTGTATTAATGCAGATTATTGATGTTTGATTTATATTTATGCATATTGTTGATGTTGGAATTTATAGAAATCTAATATAATGGCACCTGATAAAAACAAAGAGAAGAAGGTGGCAACTATCGAACTTGTTCCTCCTCTGCGACAACTAGATCAATTAAACCCTAGCCAATAACAACAATTGGCTTCATCCACCAATGAAGCCAATCAACAACAACCTCCATCTACCTCAACTAGTATTGAAGGATCTTCAAGTCTATTAATCTTTACCAACTATAATTAAACTTATGCTTAAATATGTATTTACATGTTTAATGCGTTTTTTTCTTATCATTATTCTTTTATTGTCCGGTTCTAATACCACCATCAGAAAAAGAGATAGAAGTATAACTAAAGGTTATGAGTTGCAATGCATGAATGTTGCAATGAACAACAAGTAACAAGTTCCAATCAACAAAATTATTTAGTGAGTTGGGGGAAATTGCTTGGACTGAATTGTCTTGCCTTAAGAATGTGAAGTAATTGAAGGAAGAAAATTTACTACCAAATGCTTTGGACAAAGTTTTGGTAAATTTTCAATGTATTTAATTATATATAATTTTATTTTACTTATTTAAAGATTAATTTAAATTTTACTTGTTCACAAATGAGCCTCAATATTGTTGATATCGACAACTTTGATGTTTCAAGCAGTGTGACTTCATTGTTGAAACAAAAGACCAAGAATCATCGTTATTGATTACATAAATACTTCAAATCTTTTCCTTCAAATAAGGAGACAAGAAGACATGTTTCGGAAAGGATGTCTCTAAAAAATTGGAACAGTTTGTGTGATTATTGGGCCTCTCCCAAAGTTTAGGTTTATTTTCTTTCCCTTCATATTTGCTTCTATTAATTTTTGTTACTCGATTTAATGACTATTTTTTTAATTTAAGAAAGGCGTGAGAAGGCCGAGCTTAACAGAGAAAAAAAAATAAAACTCCTCACAACCAAGGCTCCAAATCATTTGTTGTCGTACGAAATGAATATATTATTTCTTTATTTAGAAGTTATAATTATATCGGTAAATACAATATTATTTATTATGTTTTCAATTCTTTTTTTATATATATAAAGCAGAGCCAGAAGGGACTATGTGGAGAAGAATGTGATAGGATCACATTTTACAAACTGACACACTATAAGAAAGGTGAAAGCTGGATGTTTGAAGAAGCGCATAATAATTATGTAAGTATAAAAATTTGTTTTAATTTTAAGTTTATTTATTTATGTAGTATTAACTAATAATATTTGAATTGAATATTGATTTTATTTTTTAAATTTTAGAATAAGATGCAGGCGTTGTTGCAAACATCATTGTCTAACGGAAATGAGTCAAATATAGATGACATTTGTAATAACGTGTTTTAAATTTTCGAATAAGATGCAGGTGTTATTGCAGACATCATTGTCTAACGGAAATGAGCCAAATGTAGATGATATTTATAACAACCTGCTTAGTACGAGATCCAGCTACATCAAAAGTTTTGGGTTTGGCCCTAAGGCCAACTGCTTCATCCTCATCAAGACCAGCATATGTTGCCCATCTTTGAGAAGAGAACCAGTCGCTTAAGGCTAAATTAGAATGTAATGAATAAAAGTTAGAACGTAATGAATAAAAGTTGCCAAGCTTGAAAAGTTAATAAAAATTTATTTGGCCCGAATTACGTAAGTAGTGACAATGAAAACGAGTCTTAGTTTATACATAAGAATTTTTGTTAACTTTTGTAATTAATATTTAATGATATTTTATTGTTTAGATACAATTTTTCTAATTTTTAATTATTTTTAATTTAATTTTGTATAATACGTTATTAAAAAAATCTAAACATTATGTACAATAACATGTATTAAAAATGTCATCAATAATTATAATTAAAAATAATGTAAAAGGCACATGAATAGGGCCGTCATCGTTCAAGAAAGCCTGTGGAAGGCCAGACTGGCTATGCTGGCAGCATGACTACCAAGTCGAAGATGCTGCCAATCGCTTCTTCCACGTCATTTCTAACCGGCGGAGGTGCTTCCAACAACCTTGCCGTCGCACTGCAACAGTTTAAGAGCTTGCAACCAGCTACTGCCAATTCTCCTGCAAATGCATCTGTCTAACAGGCAAACTAATGATGATTTCTCGTGCTTGAGTTTTCAATGTTGTCTTTATACTCTAAAGTTTATATAAGTCTACAAGTTGATAATGATTTTCCTTTAATTTTCCTATAAAGTTGACCTTATCATGTCATTTTTACTTTTAGCTCCTGAGAGTTGGACTTAGGATTCCTTTTAAGGTGGGTACCTTTTTTTTTTCATTATTCAAGTTTTTGTTTTGGCTTAAGTGAGGTCTCGGGTTTGAAATACTCTCATGGATGTAGCCATTTAAAATTTGGGGTCAGAGCTTTGCCTCCCGCAAAGGATCTATCCGGCTTGAGTGAGGATTAATCTGAGTGTGGATAGCTTAAAGGTGTCTTCCTATAATTGAGACCTCCTAGAACACTTTGTGAAAAAAAGAAAAAGTTTTTTAGATTGTTTACTTCAATTGGTTGATAACTAAACAAATTTCACTCAATTGGCGGAGGACAAGGTACACGATGCAAAACCATTTTCTCTTCCAAAGGTGATCCAAATTCTGAGGGGTCTACTCTTGCCATTTTGGAGCAAG
>JAOQMK010248881.1:0-10267 GCA_027564415.1 Erythroxylum macrophyllum
TCCGCCTGCACGATGACGACCTGATCAAGAACAATGCCAAGCACGGACTCCTTGCCGTCAACCACTTTCTGGTCCGTATGGCTCTTGAACCAATGCTGTGCTCATGCAGTGATCGACTGTGCAGAAAGGGACGACATGAGATGCCCACGTGCCAATACACTAAGATACAAGCCACAGTGCTCGTGTTGCATCTATAAGCAGGATATTTGGCCCCAACAGCTGGGAATAACCACGTTCGGCAGAACCACACCTGTAATGGTTATCGACCACGCATGAAAGACATCCTGAGGCATCTGCTGCGAGTATCGCATGACTACGAAGGATGCTGCCCGGCAGTATCAAGGACTTGGTGCCCGCTGCTCGGTGTCAA
This sequence comes from Erythroxylum macrophyllum, assembly GCA_027564415.1. Classification (NCBI taxonomy): domain Eukaryota; kingdom Viridiplantae; phylum Streptophyta; class Magnoliopsida; order Malpighiales; family Erythroxylaceae; genus Erythroxylum; species Erythroxylum macrophyllum. The sequence goes on from JAOQMK010248881.1 coordinate 371, forward strand.
ACTCTGCCGAAGCCGTATAAAGGATCAGGCTATGCAGCAAGCTGCCGACATCGAGGCAGTGCAAGGATGATGTGCTTGACACTTGACCTGCATCCAAGCGAGAGCTTGGCTTGCTGACATTCCTCACCTCATGCCAATGCAAGCTGCTATCTTTGTCAGCCCAGAGACAAGATCTGGCCGATTCATCCTGCCAGGAAGAGAGCTCATACAGCGACAGAGCAAGCACCAGCAATGAACCCTGGTCAAAGCATATGGCAAGGCATGTGACCAAGGGAAAACGAATGTGGTATAGAATCCCTATCCTGCACGCCAGAAGTAACACCTGCCACCATTGAAATGAATGTCTGTTAACGACGGCAAAGACTTGCTTGCCTATTCCGATTCCCATTTGCGTCGGAGCCAATCAGTGAAGCGAAGCGTCTGCACCTCTGGGAACATGCTGTTGAGGTTTGGTGCCGTGAAATCGTATCGTCCTTCAGCAGTGGCCAAAAGTGCGTGAAGTCGTATGCCTTTGGCTCGATCTCGTTGAACGGCGGCGATAGCAAGTGCTGAGCGTAGTGTAGCAGGATTATGCATCTCGCGAGGAGAGAATATCTCACCTGTGGGAGGAGTTAGGTTCGTGCAGGCAGATAAGAGTCATGGGACCTACCTCTCACTGTCTCGACTGCGCCCACGAGAGCGACAACAGGAACCCGCTCGCCACACATGCGAAGTTCTCGCGGCCATTGAGGCATGTCGATAGCCTTGGTGACAAAACGTGCCACATCCTGTAGTGCCGTCAAGCAAACCATGACGTTCGGTTGCCCTTGAGGTGAAATGGCAGGGACTTGTGCAGTCATGTCTCGTAGATCCATCATGTAGTCACCTTCGTCCTCAATGCCTGAGGTAGCACCGATCAAGCTAGTGGATAGTCCGCCAGGCTGAAAGCGCTCGTAGAAGATACCACAGACAAAAATCGTCCATTGAATTCTGCCATTGAGTGCTTGCAGGACACGAAGCACATCTGTGCGATTCCTGTCGAGGGGATCTCTGGGTGGACGGAGACTGGGAAGTCCTTCAAACTCTGCTGGGGCGAAACGCCGCACTCGTGCTCGGACTGCAGCTCTAAGCAGAGCAATTTGGTTGAGACCCGTCACCGTAGATATGACCGTATCGATGCCTTGCAAGGCGAAATTGAGCTCGTCTTCCTCATCGTAGTCGACAACGATGACTTGAAAGCCCTTGGCGACCAAGGCTGGTTGTTCCTTGGCTATGTAAGTCTTGACACTGCCGAGAGGCTGCAATACATACCGATCTCGACAGGAATATAGCATGGTGGCTTGTTTCTTGATCAATGTAGTATGCTATAAGTCTGGCAAGGCCGCCGCTGCCCGCCACGGCAACTCGCATGGCGTTCATCGTGCGTTGTGATGTTTTGATCATCTTCGCAGTCAAGACCTCTCTTTATAAGCTCTCCAGTCTCTGCTTTACGGAGTCGGAAGAATGTTGAGATGCTCTTCACCCACACTACACTGCCAACTGTACAAGTCTGCTTTCGTGGCTGTGGTGCGATGCTGAAGAGACAATGATATCCAGTTGACTGTGATTTACCAGGCGATGGAAGTCAGCATGTGGCAGGCTTTACAGTTTTGGGAACCTGATCCGATATTGGAACAGGACGTCTCCAAGCAAGTCTCGCATGATAGCGTGGCATCAATTGTTGTTGGCTTGAGACAGTGCCTAGCGGAGCATGCCACAAAGGTGTGAAGATTTTGACAAATGCAGCATAGGATGGACTACGCTTTGGATGTGGTTCAAGAGCGAGACGCTAAGGGTTTGGTCTTAGGTATTGTTGTTTGTGCATTACAGAAGCGCCACCAGGACAAACCAAGATCGTTTGTGGATGTGCTTGATGCGTCGGTCAATAAGACCACCTACCATCACTAATGGGCCACAAGTCAGCAAGCCTACCATTGGGTACGACATGGTGTCCATCAATCGTGAGTCTGTAATCTATCCGTCATGGACATGACTGCGCCTAGCCCCACGCCGAGTGAGTCGGCCTTGTTCAGCCGAATTGATGATCACCATGGCCGCATTATCGATATGAACGAAAGGCACAGCCATGTTTTAAAGAGGTCGAGGCAGCCTACCATAGTAAGATCGGCAGGGCCAAAGGCGAGGCTTTAACCGTATGGGGCGCTTCTGATACTGACCGGAGGGACTCATGTCCTTAATACAATGCCACGATATCGTGTACAGTGAGTCTGAGCCTTATAGTCGGCAGCATCGGCATCAAGTGCCACCGTGTGCATAGCATTCGCGGACTTAGCCGGCCTACAAGATGCTGAGGTCCTTGTAGTCTTATTGGAAGCGAAGACGGCAGTAGCGTACTGCGGTTGAGCTTATTTCAACGCAGAGCAGTCGTCACATCAGATCCAACACCTCGTTGGTGGCTCTTAGACACGTTTCTGGTATCCTTGAGAAGCAATGATTATCTATTTGGCCCCCACAGCCGGCGAGCTAACGATCTTTCGACGAGCTGAGTACAGCTGTTGTTGTAAGAGTGATTGACTGGCAGTTTCAACCATGTTGCAATGACAAGGATGGTCTGGTCTAGCTGACTACCAGCGCGGCGTGGCCGCTGTCGCGATGCTCCTCCATTGCCAAGAGTTTGCGCCGACCGAAGTGCTTTGTAAGAATGATTTTCGAGCGTGGTGCATCACGCGTTTGAACTCCGACATCCAGCAAGCGCAATACATATGCTCCGCGGTGCCGAATATGCACGTTTTTCGGAGCCGCGATTGTTGAGATCCAGCATGGATGCAGCCAGAATCGCTGTAATGCTCAATTATCTTCTGGACGGCCCTGGAGCGCTCTACGTGAGACTCTGCCACAATGAACATAGGATCCTGCTGCGGAAGATGACCAGATGTGATTGACGGCGGTGGCTCATACTCAGGAAATGGTGTTGGTGGTCAAAGCGAAAACCATCAAAGCTGTTCGGGCTGAAACGAAAGGAGGAAGTCCACCTGCACGTGATCTCGCGTTCGTTGCGTGTGAACCAATGATGTCAGATCTTGACAACTGCTGTAAAGATCATGTCTCACACACATTTGAGTTGCCATGTATGTTCTCTTTTGTAAGATCGACCCATTGCATTAAGGTCGTATATTAAGATTGAGTTGTATGTCGCGTCACGCTGTACTCACAGACATGCAATGCTAGGGAGGGTGGATCTGATGATGTACAGATGAGCACGGACATGAACGCGTTCTCGCGTGCCCGGCTTTGATGAGCATCAACACCGCGCGACATAGACATTCGTGCACATCGAATATCGCTATATGCACATAGTCTGGACACACCAATGGAGTCAGCAACAGATCAGCCACCGATCAATGCTGCTGCTGACGTTGAGGCTACAAGTTATCCATTCTTGAATCATTCTCCTACGACACTTACCAATGACCTACCACCCGATGTTGATAACAAGCCTCTGGCCCGGCAGAGGAGGAAACGTACCAGGTTCGTCTCGGCACAGGGACTGAGTGAACAAGATAGCTAACGCCTTGGCTAGTCCAGAGGACCAAGCAGTACTCGAAGCGGCCTACCGAGTCGACCCCAAGCCGGACAAGGATGCTCGAATGAGGCTCGTTGAGCAGATAGCATTGGGCGAGAAGGAGGTTCAGGTGTGCAAGACGACTCGATAGCCCTGCAAAATTCACTGACTCGAGCAGATCTGGTTCCAGAATCGTCGCCAAACATCTAGACGGAAGTCTAGGCCATTGCTGCCACACGAGATAGCACATTTCCAAATGTCTCGCTACGGCACTACCTCATTCGAGCTCTCCAACGATGATGATGTCCAGGCCAGGCAATTATCTGACGAGCAGGCTATTGACTATCTGTCGTCAAGTCCGGAGCAGCAGGATCTGAGCCAGTCCTTGTCGTCGCACTATAGTCAAGCAACTGAGCCTGATGGACCGACTGAGAACAGATCATCTGGCCAAATGCCAAGCGATACTGCTGAATCTGTTATGCAACGAACCATGCCATCATTACAGCAGATTCTTACCGAGACAAGCACTCTGACGAGCACTCCCGAAGAACCATTGAGCATCACTGGTCGGCCCTTACGCAAGGCCACATCATTCGTCCGGATCTCCATGACAGGCGGCAATGCCCAAGTCGCAACCAAAGACGGCTTCACACCTTCACCACCACGACGCGAGCAGTTCATTCTTGGGGCAGAAAAGCTTCAGGATGAAGCTCCAGAAGCTGGTGCGAACACTAGGATTAGTGCTCCAGCGTTCGATAACAGCCTCAAAAGATCTCTTAGTGGCAGATCTCGAGACTCTCGGGCTTGGGAGTTCTGGTGTGACAAGGACTGCCGTACAGAACTGGAAGAGAAAGCCGAGAAGGATGGAAACAGCTCGGCTGCCGACGCCATTGGCGCCATCCGTGCCACAAGCTATCGCAGAGCACTCCAATCCATCCCTCAAAAACACAACGCATTCCTAAATAGGATTTTGCCCTCGTCGAGGCGCACCATAGATGGCAAGCGTCCGGCATTGCAGCGAGCACATACTTCTGGCGGACGCCTCCAACACCAGGACTCCGCCGTCTCGAGCATTGGTAGTAAGAGAGTCCGGTTGGCCAAGACCACCGTCCTAGACTCAGAAATGTCGACATACATACCAGGCAACGAATCAGACAAGGAGAATTGGTCTCCTGGTGACGAAGCACTGCCACTCACGGCCAAGAAAGGCGTTTCATTGACAATGTCTGGCAAAGACCGCAGGCTGAGCAGACATCGAGCAAATAAAGCAGTGGATGCGGAAAATATTGATCCCGAAGCTGACCCTCATGTGGCGGCTTTCATGAAGGGTGGTCGCAGTAGCAGCAATGTGTCAGGAGCAGAAGAGCTGGATTGCGTCCAAGGATTGCTGTCACTGAGCCAGGGCAGATGGGCATCTTGATGGACAGCTGTACGAGCTGTCTGATTGGCGGCGACACTGTTGTAGAGCCAGTGTGCTATTGGAGCTGGCTAAGCATGATGTAGAACCCATACTGGCACTGATGAACGATCTGATGGTAGCGTGTTCTTTGCATGCATTCGTAAGCACAACCAATGATCCACATATCATCTATGAGAAACACTCGGCTGGATCGAGCTGAAACATGCTAAGGACGCACTTGGTTGCAGATCGCTCGTTCTCCTGATCCCTGAAATGCCTCTCGGGTCACGCAGCGCTGCGACGTCACTGTTCGGCACTTTATGCATTTGCAGCACGGTCACATTTGAGGGGTGAGCATTGTATGTACACGAGCGTCCTTCGAGTCAGACAAGGACAGCTGCTGATTCTTTCCGGTCCTCTTCGACAGAGCGATTCTCATCATCATTTCTGCTGACGACGTCGACGATTGAGTATAAGGAGTTGTGCGCCGCGCAGTCCATCAGCACATCAGCACATCAGCCAACAGACGGCTCCTTTCTCATCTCCTGATCTCTTTGACCGTCGACACTCCGCACAACGCTGATCGGAACACAACAGCTGGATTCAGACTGCTGTTCCTGTTCTCACAATCGAGCTGAGCACTATTCGGACCCATGCAGGTTGCGGCGCGAACCTGAACGAGCAAGATTACCACAGTCAGGCATCTACTGCTAGGACTCGAGATACTGTAAGAGCTGTTCCAAAAGAGTGCCGTGCAACCGCCAAAATGGCAGCTATTGATGTACCACTGGTCATCAAAGAGGACACAACGGCCACAGATACATCAAGACCTGCTGCGCGACCACAAGATGCAAAAGCTCTGAAACCACATCCACAACCCATACCTATATCTCAGACTACTGGTCGCAGTCCATACGGACCTCTAGCTTCCTCTCCTGGCCTCATGCGCTCACCATCACCACGTCTACATAGCCCTGCAAGCAGCGAGATCTTCGAAAGAAGCGTTCAAGAGCCTGTGCCGATTTCTACGCTCGCTGGAGAGCCGTCAGCACATCTGCCCGCTCATGTCATGACAGAGGATCATATTCCACCAGCGCTCGAAGCTTCGGCTCAAGCAATTGTGAGCCAGACATTGGGCGCCGACGATGTCGAGATTGTAACCTCAACGTCACACCAGCCCGCGGCTACACATCTCGAAGCATCTGCAAGCCAGCTCGATGTCTCAGCGTTGAGCTCGCCCATGAGTACACAGCGCACCGATGAGCCAGAGCAGCCATTGGCTCAATCCGGTCTGCTGCCAGCACTAGGTGATGAGGAGACTGCAAGCAATTACGGCTCGATCGATCCAAACGACGTACGGCGGCTGTCCTTCATCTCGTTCGCAGATGTCGTTCAGTCTGAGCATCAGCACCCTCCTCAGATTTCAGAGACTAGCACAAACAGTCCTCCACTCTCGTCATCGATACCACGAACTCAACCACCCTTCCGCTCGGCATCACCATTGCACGCTGCTAGGTCGCCTGCGAGCTCAATCAGTCAGCCAACTGGCATGGCTACGCCACCTCTTGTTGCCGCACGCGCGATCATCAGCTCTGAAGCTAGTCCGAATAGAAGCGTCGTGAACGCAGGACAGTCCGGCACGCATGGAGAGCTTACGGTTGAGACGCTGCGTCAAGCTGTACGAAAGACTGCGAGTGGTGATATCGGAGCGAGCTTTCGCACACCTGCTATGTCGCCAGTAACGGGTCCAGACTCTTCGGGCATTACCCGCAACAGGACTGATTCGTGAATGGTTCACGCTGTGCGCTTTTCCCTTTCACAACGGATGATACCTGATATGTTGAGCAGACATATCTGCTTGGAAATGTTTGATGTTGGAATTCTTGATCAATTTGGACACGATAGGTAGAATATGATTTTTGGTTCAGCATCTCAATGGTAGTATGATGGTCATTAGAGAACATCATTGCTTCGTAAACGCTATGCAAGCATATGAACAATGGACACATCTCCAATATCACGCAATTGCCCATACCGCAACACCGCCAAATTGACATGACCAGCAACCACCTCTCTTCTTCAGGTAGTATTGCTCAGCAGTCAGCCCTCTGGCAGGCTTTCCACAAAAGTCTTTGACGGTATAGATATGTGCCTTCTGACCCGGCCGGCCAAGATCTTTGGTAGGCACATCACACCACCACACACCATCGCCCTTCTGGAATGGAATGTCGTTGTTCTTGTTGTCCTGCAGGCCTTCCAGGTGCATGACGTAAAGGAAATAGCCACCCTTCTTCTGCTGAACTTTGTCGTAGTGAGGGCAGACTGTTTGGAAGCTGAAGCGTACTGTAGGTCCTTGCTCGGCTAGCACGATTGGGTTGACTCGCGGCGAGACACTATATCGATTGACACCCTCCTCTTCCACATAGCCATTGAAGACCATGGCTTGAGTGAAGTCCTTGTCGCCTGTGATGTACTCTTCCCAGCTCATGACACGCCCATCATTGCGGTACTGCTCAGATGGATCTCCTGGGTAGTGGCTAAGGCCGAACATGTCATTACTCTTCGTGAAGTGCTCAGGTGCAAAGCGCTTCTGATATGCATCGGCACGCTTGTCACATACAGAACCAGCGCCCCAGCACGGATCGATGAGCTTCCACTCACCGCCATCGACCTTGACAGCATTCCAGGCGTGGCCAGCATCATATTCTGGCACTGGATTGCCTGGAATATGAGGACTGTAGCCGAAGCCCTTACCATGACCTCCTACTACTTTAGCCTCGAGCCCTGCCTTGAGCGCGATTGCTGCAAACAGACCAGCGTAGCCTTCGCACACAGCAAGACCAGTAGCGATGGTCGATGCAGGAGTACTAGGCTTGACATTGTTGCCAAAGAAAGCCACTGTGTCGTATGCGATATTGTGATGCAGCCATGTGAAGATCGCTCGTGCCTTGTCTGTGTCGGAGGGGAACTGGCTTGTCAGCTGCTGCGAGAGCCAGCCCAGATCATGCGAGGGAAGTGATTCTCGCGGGAATCTTGCTGCATGGTCGTCAGGCCCTGAAAAGTCTCGGCATTGCATACAACAGCCAGTACTTGGAGTATGAGATGACGCAACCGAAGCCGAGCCGTTCATCTTTGGCTTGCTGGCTTGTAAAGCAGCCAGATCTGGACGAGAACCTGTTGGAATGGGCGGAGGAGTTCCATCTAGTGCGGTTGGAGCAGGTCTAGCACCAGGAATGACTGGTCGCGGGCCAGGCTGTGCAGGTCTCGTAGCAGATTGAGCATTGCTTGTTGCCCCAAAGCCTAATGTGAGTGCTGATCGCTTCGCAGGAGGTGGTATGATTGTCCTTTGTAGCGTCTGCGGTAATTCTTGAGCTTGCCTTGAACTCGGGGCAGGCTCGGCATTTCGAGTGGGTAGCTTGGGCACCTGTCCTTGCTGAGGTCGCATAGGAAGCACTGGACGATTCGGTGCTGCTTGCGCTATCGGTGTGGGCGCTGCTTCTTCAGCAGAAGGCTGCGTCTCCACTGGCAGATTACCACGACTAGGAAGTGCTGGAGGACCACGAGTCTGTGGTCTTGACGGCAGGGATGGTCGATCTGCAACCTTTGGCACGCTTGCAGTAGACTTTGTATGTGCTGGCCTTCTCAAAGCTTGCGCTTCTGCATCCTTCTCTTCCTGTGTCCTACGCGGTGGTAGTTTTGGCAGAGTGGCAGGATCGAAGTCCGGCGCTCGAATGGTGAAGCGATCGTTCTTAGATGTGATCGAATTGCCGTTTGAAAGTGTAGATATTGAGGTCTCGGCTGTAGCTGTCGAGTTCATGGAGTCGTTGCTCGTACGTCTGCTGAGAGCAGTCGAGGTTCGTCGAGACTCTGGCGAGGAGTCCTCGTCGGATGTTCTTCTGAAGGCTGGCGCTGTCCGGATGATCGTCCGTGGTGTTGTCTGTTCGCTCGGTACTGCACTCCTGCGAGCCGGCAGCGCTGGTGCTCGAGGTGCTTGTGCAGGTCGCGAAGGCAGAGTGGGAGTGCTCTTGATCTGTTTCTGTAACCACTTGCCGTCCTCCTTCACCCACTGCGTCTGTACATCGGCCATATCGATAGGGACGTCGTTACGCTGCGTATATGTTGCTGTCAGAGCGTAGAAGAATAAGTCAAGGACTGTAGAGGTCGAAGAGAGTGATTATATGCATTTGCGCTATGTGTCAGGTATGATGAGCGAAGGATCAGGTTGGCGCGAGATGTGTTGCGGCGCACAGCCACTTTGGACTGAAGTTGGGATGTGCTCGGCCACAAGATCAGAACAATGACAACCAAATCGATGAGTTTGATGAGCTTTCTGCTTCATATATGTATACTCTGTTTGATATCACGTCTCATGCGTTCACAATGGAGTCAGTGAGAGGATGTTTAGGTCACGTCTACATGTCGTGTACCCAACAGTTCGAGCAATGCTTCATACAGCGAGTGCTATAATCTCAAGTCGTACACTTCTAATGCTCATGCTCCTTTGTCTGCGCCTGTCACAATGCGGCATGTATCGATAGTCGTGTTGTGATCCTGCTGCTCCACGACACCACGAGTCTCACACAGTTACCGATCGGAAATCGGTCTCCGCAAGTGGCAGGCATCACGACCAGCATCACTGATCGCTTCTCAAGAAGAAGCACGTCGGCTCTCCATGCAGGAGGCAGAAGTCTGGATGGCGTCTAGTACCGTGCAATGAGGCATGAGTACCGTAATCTGCCCAGAGTAGATGGTGCCGCATGCAATCGACTTCTGGATCATAGAGCATACAGAGTGCTGGTGAGAGATCGTGCACTCAGCTCCATCATTGTGCCAACGGTGAATCAGAAGCAGGTCGCAGATCCAGGGCAAGTTCAGTCTTGCTTGTGGCCGAAGTTCTGGCAGATACGGTCTGCTCATCGTGCTTGAGCTCGTTGCTCTATCTTAGCAATCTTTGCTT
>JAOQMK010248931.1:0-10260 GCA_027564415.1 Erythroxylum macrophyllum
TTTACTTCTATTTATCCATTCAACAAATCCTACTAACCTTGACACCATTATAATTCCAAAAATTAAATCTATCTAAACTCCTAAATTATTTTGAAATCATGCTTACGTAAAGAAAAATTTTCCAGGGTCCAACAATTCTCCCCTTAAAGAATTTCGTCCTCGAAATTCTTACCTGAGCATTGAACAAGTGTGGATACTTCTTCTTCATGGCTTCCAAAGGCTCCCATGTTGCCTCCTCGGTCGAATGGTTTTTTCATAAGACTTTAACTAGTTTCACCACCTTGTTTCTCAAAACCCTTTCCTTCGAATCTAGGATCTCCATTGATTGCTCCTCATATGTCAAATCCTCCCTTAGCTGAACCTCTGAAGGTTGGCCTATGTTCAAAGGATCCGACTGGTACTTCCTCAGCATTGATACATGAAAGACATTGTGAACCTTAGATAACTCTGGTGGTAAAGCTAACTTAGAGGCCAAAGGCCCAATCTTCTCAATGATCTCATAAGGGCCTATATATCTCAGACTAAGCTTGCCCTTCTTACCAAATCTTAAAACCCCTTTCCATGGAGAAGCTCTAAGAAACACTTTGTCTCTAACTTCGAATTCCATTTCCTTTTTGTGTGCATCTGCATAACTCTTCATTCTGTCTTGAGCTGCTTTAATTCTTTGCTTCACCAAATTAATCTTGTCCACTGTGACTTGCGCCAACTCAGGTCCTATAAGTTTTCTTTCACCTTCCTCATCCCAACAAATAGGAGTTCTGCACCTCCTACCATACAAAGCTTCATAAAGTGCCATCTGAATTCCCGAGTGGTACGAATTATTATAAGAAAATTTGATTAAAGGAAAATGATCATCCTATGAGCCTTTGAAATCCATAACACAAGCTCTCAACATTGCCTCTAAGGTTTGCATTGTTCTCTCCGATTGTCCATCTGTCTGTGGATAGAAAGCAGTGCTAAAATGTAACTTTGTTCCCAAAGCTTCTTGTAAACTTTCCCAGAACCTGGAGGTGAACCTAGGATCTCTATCTGAGACTATCGAACTTCCCATGAAGTTTGATTATCTCATCTATGTATTTCTTGGCCAACACACTAAATGAATCCGTCTGTTTACTTAGCAAGAAATGAGCAGACTTGGTTAGCCTATCCACAATCACCCATATTGCATCATGTTTCCTGTTGGTTCTTGGTAATCCCATAAAAAAATCCATCGTAATCTTTTCCCACTTCCATTCCGAAATAGACAAAGGTTTAAGCTTGCCTGAAGGTGTTTGGTGCTTAGCCTTGACTTGTTGACACACTAAACATTTACTAACATACTCTGCAATATTCTTCTTCATTCCCTTCCACCAAAAGTATTCTTTCAAATCTCTATACATTCTCGTACTCCCCAGATGCATTACATAGGGAGCATTGTGCGCCTCATCAAAAATCTCATTTTTCAACTTTAATAAGTCCGGGACACACAATATGTTACCTACCACTAGCAGTCCATCTTCTCTTATCTCGATTTTTGAAGGTTTACCATTCTTAATCTCTTCTCTGAGCTTGCTCAAGTACTTATCCTGTTCCTGCAATTCTTTAATCTTTTCATTCAATATTGGCCTTACTCTAAAGTTAGCCAATATGCGATCCGGTTCAGCCTGTGTCAATGTTACTCTGAGTTTGGCTAATTCCTTCAACAGAGGAATATACACTGTCTCCACATGTGCCATAGCTGATTTTCTACTCAGTGCATCTGCTACTACATTAGCTTTCCCCAGGTGATAATCAATCATCAAATCATAATCCTTTAACAGTTCTAACCATCTTCTCTATCTCAAGTTCAACTCTTTTTGGCTCATCAGATACTTAAAACTCTTATGATCTGTTAACACCTTAATAGTGACCACATACAAATAGTGTCTCCATATTTTCAATGCAAAAATTATGGCAGCTAACTCCAAGTCATGCGTCGGATAATTCATCTCATAAGGCTTCAATTGTCTAGAAGCATAAGCAATCACCTTATCCCCTTGCATCAACACACAGTCTAATCCCTTCCTCGAGGCATCACTGTATACTATATATCCATCCTCACCCGAAGGCAAAGTCAAAATCGGTGCACTCGTCAATCGATGCTTAAGCTCCTTAAAGCTTTTCTGACATTCATCTGTCCATACAAAGTTTTGGTTCTTCCTGGTCAATTTGGTAAGTGAAGCTGCTATTATAGAAAAATCCTCCACGAACCTCCGGTAATAACCAGCTAAACCTAAGAAACTCCTCACTTCTACTATATTCTTAGGTGCTTCCCATTTTACAACTGCTTCTATCTTCCTTGAATCTACATGTACCCCGTGCTCTGAAATCACATGCCCAAGAAACACTACTTCCCTTAGCCAGAATTCGCATTTGTCTAATTTGGCAAACAACTTGTTCTTTCTCAAAGTCTCCAGGGTAGTCCTCAAATGTTCCTTATGCTCTGCATCACTCTTAGAATAAACCAATATATCATTAATGAAGACAATGATAAATCGGTCTAAAAAGGATTTAAAGACTCGATTCATCAAGTCCATGAAAGCTACAGGTGCATTTGTTAACCCAAAAGGCATGACCAAGAACTCAAAGTGGTCATACTGTGTTCTAAAAGCGGTCTTTGACACATCGGACTCCTTTATTCTCAATTGCTGATAACTCGATCTCAAATCTATCTTATAAGAGACCCTTGCCCCTTGTAACTGATCAAACAAATCATCTATGCGTGGACGTAGATATCTGTTCTTGACAGTGGCATGGTTAAGCTTCCTATAATCCATACACATTCTCAAGGATCCATCTTTCTTCTTTACAAAAAGGACCGGAGCTCCCTAAGGTGAAGAGCTCGGCCTTATGTACCCTTTCTCCAACAACTCCTCCAATTGCTTCTTAAGCTCCTTCAATTCTGCCAGAGCCATTCGGTAAGGCGGAACTAAGATCAGCATTGTGCCCGGAAGAAGTTCAATGGAAAATTCAATTTCCCTAGGTGGTGGTAGTCCTGGTAACTTCTCGGGAAAGACATTTGGGAATTCCTTGACTACTGGCATTTCGTCGAACTTCCCTCTATTTGCCCACGTGTCTACCACATAAGCCAAAAATGCCTCACACCTTTTCCTCGTCATTCTCTCTGCCATCAAAGCCGAAATAATTTTCGGTGAGCTAAATTTCCTGTCTCCTATCAACATCACCTTTCTTCCATCATCCAACTCGAACTCCACTGTTTTCTGTTTGCAATCTAAGTTGGCATTATACTTTTCTAAGGCATCCATACCCAAAATCACATCTAAACCTTCCATCTTCAATGCCATTAAATCCACCACTATGTGTTCCCCACTAATGCATATCTTACACTCTTTATACACTTGACTAATAACAATATACTGGCCGATTGAAGTACTCACCATCAAAGGAGTATCCAATGGGCTCACATCTTTACCAAACATAGTTCTACCCAATGAAACAATGGAGTGGGTAGACCCCAGATCAATCAAAACAATCACATCATCATCAAATAATTTCATCATACCAGTCACCACTTCTAGCGCGGTCTCTACGTCCTCCCGTGTCATTGCAAACACTCTAGCTGGTGCTTGCCCCTTGGTCTTCCTGGAGGGTTCACTCTTCTTACTACATTAGAACTGCCCACTTCAGTTGCAGTCTTTTGCCCCACTGCCTCGGCTCTCTTCAAAGCTTGCATTTGTGCTCCTTCTCTTCTTGCATACCCCGGACACTCTCTAGCCATGTGCCTCTTCTCTCCACATTTGAAACAAGCTCCCGTCAATCTATAACACTCTCCTCCATGAAACTTGCCACAATAATCACACTTAGGGACTAATGAATTGTCCCCTTCTCCCCTTCTACTGCCTCCCACTGTTGAGGCTTGATGGGAAACAGTAGAAGTCTTCATCGGTTTAGACCTACTTGCCCCACTGCTCCTCTCCTCAGACTGCATAGGGAGGTTCCTGGCATTCCTCTCTGGCATAGGAGTACTAATACTACCTCCCCTCTTGAACTGCTCTCTCTCCTTTCTCTTTTTGTTCACAGCACTCTTTATATTCTCTATGCTCTCAACCCTCAGGGCCGCCTCAACTAACTGTTGAAAATTACAAAAATTTTGTACCACCACTTTCTCTCTTATGGCCAGATGTAACCTTAATTTGAACCTGTGGAACTTAACTGCCTCACTCATCATTAACTCAGCTGCATATCGAGATAGCCGTGTAAACCGGTGCCCATACTCGCTCACCGTCATCTACATCTGGATGAGACTTAGAAACTCCCTCTATTTCTGTTGAATATACACTTCAGACAGGTATTTCTTCTTAAACACTGCTACGAAATCCTTCCATGCCAACACTGGCGGTCTTATCTGGCTCCCTGGCACACTCTCCCGCCAATGTAGAGCATCTCCCTGAAGCAAACTAGCAGCATACACCACCTTCTCATCATCCTCACACTCCATCTGATCCAGTATCCTCTCGGTCTTTCTCAACCAAGTCTCAGCTTCTTCTAGATTTGTTATCCTATAGAAGTATACTACCCCATACTTCCTGAGCTTATCGAACTATTTTCCTTTCTTGAATGGGACCAGGACAGAAGATTGCGGCATCTGACCTATGACCTGTGCAAAGGCCTGAGAAATGCCTGAAACATCCTCAGATCCAACGGAGCAGGCACTTGCTCTTGTGGAAGAGGAGACTCTCGTGATTGTGACCGAACAGGCTCACTATCTTGCCTTACTGAAGCCTCAGCATTTCCTAGGGCTACAGATTCATCAATACTCTCCTCCCTTGGTGGAGAGTCAGGTGCAACTGATCCTTGCAATACTTCTTGTGTCCTTCTACGAGGTGGCATCTTACTCCTTCAATGTAAACACTGACTATTAGCTTACAATTGATCTTAATCCTATTTCCTACATGTATGCATGATATGCATGTCATTTAATGCAATCAATCAACTTAATAATACAACCCGTACCCACATAACCGAACACATCCTACTATGCATACTAAGCCTAGGAAAAACCTGGGGCTCTGATACCATAAGATGTTAGGCCCCGTTTTCGAAGCCCAACAATCAAACCGGAGTCAAAAGCGTGGCTTTTCAGGGTTATCTCAATGAATCCTCCCTCCCTTGTAATCAATTAGTTTAAACTCAACACCAGCGACTATAAATCCATATAGGAGGGTAGATAAACGTGTTAGGAATCCAATGATTCAAGAATTGACTAAATCGAAGGTTAGACGAGAAAAACTGGTCAAACAAATCCAACTTGTTCACAACTCTACTCGTATCATACATGCCTTGGCGTAATAGCCATAATTCTCACTACAGACGTTGGATTAACCCCCTTTTGGACGGTTTGAGGGAAAACTTCTAAATCTACAACTTTCGTGAAGAACTCTAAGCTAGATTCGGCCCCTAACAGGATCAAAGATGGAACATAATATATAAAATGAACAGTGCATAAAAACTAAGACGAAAGAAAACTAAGACGGAACAGAAATGAGACGAAACAAAACAAAGAAGAAGCATCGTTGAACTAAGACAAAGCAGGAGTTAAACTAAGACGATACAAAACTAAGATGAAGCGTCTTAGGTACAAAACTAAGACGGAGGAAAAACTAAGACTGAAGCAATCTGAGACGAAGCAGATTAAGACGGAGCGTCTTAAATACGAAACTAAGACGGAAGAAAGACTAAGATGAAGCGGGGGGTCAAACTAAGACGATAGGAAAGTCAAACTAAGAACTAAGATGAAGCGTCTTAGATACAAAACTAAGACGACTAGGATCTAAGTCAAAGCAGAGGTCAAACTAAGACGAAACAAAAGTCAAAGCAATGCAAACTGAGACGGAAGATATTTCAACTGGATCTTCCTTACATCCCCAAAGTTGGGACACAAATTCTAACCCTATAAGGGACTCAAAAACATAAACACAAACAAAAGTGATCATATATCATCAACAGAACCAAACACAATATGAGCTTAACTTTAATTACAAATCAACTCGCACATCAGAAACTTAATACAAATACAGATGGATGCTCAATGCTTGATATGCTTATAAAGCTGTCCGAATGTCACTAACTTAATACAAAAGATGCCTAGCTAGCTTGGAGTATCCAATTTCCTTGCAAGGATCACTGATCTTCTCGATCTGCACCTGAGAAGGAAGTGGTGGGGTGAGCTACACAGCTCAGTGAATAATATATTTATGGTCATTGATAATTGACCCCAAATTCATGCATATACATAAATGTATATTGATATGTATACTCTCTAATTTGAGCATTCTTCATTTTGGTTTAGTACTCAAAGCACATAACACTCAAATGCATCATTCATGACAAGTTTAAAGATGCAATGCATAGAAATTGGCTCGAGGGTCCCATAGAACAGAATGAGGAAATCGAAGTTTACCCCATGAATAGAATGAGTCCATTTCGGAGCTCATATGCCACAGGCGGCAGCCGGGAGAAGGCTCTTGTCAACGTGCACGTGACGAACGGAATGATTCCACTCTCGCCCAAACAGAAGCACATATTTGTTTTCTCATATGCTTATCCTTTTATGCTTTATCTTCATTTTCATTTAATGCAGATTTCATGACCTCTATTGAAGAAAAACATAGCCAGATTTCACCATGCATATTTCCACATTTACAAACAAGACAATTTCAACAATCAATTTCAACATACACACATAGGCAAGAATTTGCCCAATTATACTATAACCTTAAATATGTTACCCACCTAGTTAGCTTGCGGAAACCAAGTCAAGCTTGCCTTTCTTTTTACTCTTGGGTAGGATTCCCTTGGTCCCCTACAATAACTAAGGTTCCAATCAAAACATCATTCCAATCAATTTATAACTTAAAAGAAAATCATACGATTTCAACCTAAGACAAATTGAACGCAAATCTAACCTACCCACAACCCAACTAGGTTTGAAAACCTAAACCTAGCATAGAACCTAAACTCCATTGGGTTCTCCTAATCCATCTTCTTCTAACACAAACCCTTTTTCCTCTCTAACTCCTTTTTTCACAACACCACCCAATCCTTTAACAGAGCAAAAGAAAAGATGGTTAACCCACTTTAACAAGTTGATTTCTCTTCTTTCCTTCTTTTACCGAAGCCTTTCTCTTCTCTCTCTAACTTTGTTTTCTCACTCTTCTCCCTCTTGAATTCACGTTTTTCTCCCAAAACAACGCATCCTTTTTCTATTTCTACCCTTAATAAGCCCAAAAAGTCCATCTTACCCTTCCTTATAAGCCTATGTTCTTTTGTGCTCAAGTGATCTCCCAAAAATGTCCTTGAACATCCTTATTACATCAGCACTTTACTTCTATTTATCCATTCAACAAATCCTACTAACCTTGACACCATTATAATTCCAAAAATTAAATCTATCTAAACTCCAAAATTATTTTGAAATCATGCTTACGTAAAGAAAAATTTTCCAAGGTCCAATAGACAATCATTTGATTTGGACCATTGTAAGGAGTTTCAGATTCAACAAGGTGAGGATCGGGTGTATGTGATTTGTTGCTCCAGTATTCGGAAGCCATTCAGTAATAGGACTGGAAGTAAGTGTAGGAGGGTCTGAAGGATTGTGGATGTTTAAGGCAGTAAAAGTAGGGGAAAGGTTGTTTTGATGAAGTGAGGAATTTGTGGGACAATTTTGAGATGCAGAGTAACGGAATCAATAATGAGCGACAATGTGACCCCATTTCTAGTAAATTTGACAACGAGATGATTTGTTGTGGGTAGTGGATCGTTGGAAATAATTAGATTGGGATGGGTATTGAGGAAAAAAGTGATTTTGATGCTGCTGGGCTGGGTCTTGAGACTGGTGGGCTTGAAAGTGAGGAGAGGAGTAAGTAGTTGTCAGTTTGAGCCACTCTACAGTAACATTAGAAGATCCATGCAGACTGGATCAAGAAGAGCCTTGGAAATTAAGGTTAAAGCCCGAGCGTCCCCTGCCATGACATCTTTAAGTGTCGCTGCGTCCATTGGAGAAGGAAGATCTGTGATCTGCGTAGGAGACAACAAACGCTGAGTCGGAGGGAGGAGAAAAGTGAAAAGAGAGTAACCTCTATTTGTGAATGAGGAGTTTTGCTCTGAGCTCGCTAAAGGAGACTGGAGATTCTCGGTGTTCTATGGTTGTGATAAATGACTCATATTTCGACGGTAGTCCATTCAGGGTGAGAAGCACTAGATCTTTGTCAGAAATTTTGTCATCGATGGCAGCAAGCTCGTCAGCGATGGCAGAGACTGAGGCAAGGAAGTCAGTGATTGAATTCGATCCTTTCTTCAGTGAGTGGATTTGGCGCCAAAGTAGAGATCGCTACCAGTTTGATTGTTGCATGAAGTGGCTTTGTAGACCAATTCAGAGATCCCGCGTTGTGGTACAATTGATTGCAAGCCTTGCAATATAGCTAGTCAGAGAAGCAGTAAGGAAGTAGTATACCAACCTGCCGAACTTTTGCCATTTGTGGAAGTCTGAAGAGTCATCATCCGATGGTGTTATGGAACCATCAATGTATCCAACAAGATCAGAAGTGGTGAGGACAACATGTACTTGATTTTGCCAAATGAGGTAATTTATTGAATTCAATTGTGTAGTGAGGAAATTTGTGATAAGATTGAATGGTAAAGGAGGAGAATTGAGGTCTACCATTTGAGATGTATGTCGGGTTTTGCAAATTTTAGGTTAAGTGTATAGCAGAGACAATGTTGTTATGTGTTTTAGGTTATGGAAAGTTGATAGGTAGAATAAGTGTTTGACGAAAGTACTGGTTGCAGTTTGTGAATCCAAATTATGTGTGGCTGGTGAGGTGATTATTGTATAAGCTCTGATACCATGATAATAGAGAATAATAGAACTAATATGTAAATGTATTGTTTTCTTATGTATTGATGAATAGCTTTACAGTATATTTATACAAGTCTTGTGACATCTGAGTTGTTGAGATAATAACAGATAAGATACAGAAAATAAATTCAAATAAGATACAGAAGATAAAATGGAATAAAAGATAATGCAAATCATAATAATGCTGGTGAGATTGTAGAAGATCTGCACATGTTTATCAATGTATATATATATATATATCTGTCAGCTTCTCCTTCTCTTATAATGTGTTTGTGTTTAGTTAATAATAGGAATACACTGGGTGGTTTCTGGCATGGAATCTTGTGTTGTTCCACGTACCTCTGGTGCAAGAGATATTTGGGTTGCGTAAAAAGCCCACGATGCCCAAACCGTCGCCCGGGAGGCTATCCAGATATTGCAACAATGTGAAGTCTTAGAGGTAATTATTTTCTTTGGTTATAAAATAGGATTTTTAGTCTTTTATATATTTACGTGACTTGGTATTTGGTGATCTTTTAGTGAGATTTGGTGATAATTGTACTATTGATGTTTTTCAATGTAGATGACGAAACCTAGTAAATTGCAAGCAGTTATTGGTTTGGGATCTCAACTGAGCTTGAATGTCTTCTTTCGTATCTTTAGATTGTGATGTAAGAAGCTGAAGCAGTTTGGTTGGAGGAAATCTGGAGTTAACTGGGTATCAGGTGGTACAAATAATTGCAATCTTTGTATGTATAGAGTAACTTGTTTATGAAGGGATCATTATAGTTAGCGAAGTGATGGTGTAGAACTCATATGAAGTAGGGTTTTCACTATCAAAATGTAAAGATGTATGAAAGGAATGGTTATTTTATTTATCTCTGTAAATGTTTATATATACACTTGGTAGATCATTCAGTTACAACAGAAATAAAACAAAAGATTGTGGGTATTCTGTTTCAACAAAAAGTGAAAGAGCAAGATAGATATTATTAGCTGGCAGTGGAATTTTCCTTTATGTCCTTTGTACTTTCTCTTCTTACAGCCCCACTCAAACAAAACCGAAGGCTTAGAATTAGGTTTAGTTTGAAGACGGCCTTGTTTGGTTGGATGTTAATTAATGGAATGGAAGGGAATGGAATGATTTGTAATGGAATGGAATGTAATATAGTAAAAAGTTGTTTGAGAAGGATAGAAGAGTTCATAATGTAATGTAGTGAAACATTGTTTGGAAGATGGATGGAATGGAATATAATGTATAATAAATAACTTTTATACCCCTTATATTAAAATGGTTGTTGCAGGAGATTTATTATTTTATTATTAATTATATAAAAATATTAGTATTAATTATTTGATAAATTTTATTTTATTTTATGTAATTT
>JAOQMK010249050.1:0-10247 GCA_027564415.1 Erythroxylum macrophyllum
AACAATTCATCATTCAAAACCTCAATAATAAATCGAAATTACGCTTAATGCATCAAGAAAATGTCCGGGGTCTAACACGGTGGGTGAGTTGGTCACGCTTTGACAAACCAGGATGGTTGAGCTCTATCAAAGACAGTTTCAGGAACAATTAGCTAAGGCTAATGAGCTCATTCCCGAAAATTTTCATGTGGGCTTATTCATGGCGAGGTTGGATGACTCTTTACGAATGGATGTCCAATTGCTCAAACCACCAGATTTATCATCTGCTACGAGCCTAGCTAGAGCTTATGAACAAAACTTCAGTTGCAAAAGGTCACCAATTATAGCAAGCCAACATGGCAGCCTTCTCGAATGGGTTAGGGTAGTTCAGTAACAGTTCAGTCCTGTAGTCATACTCCTTTTTTAAGCGATTAACCAGGGCAGAGATGGCAAAGAGGAGATCAAAAGGATTATGTTATAATTGTGATGAACCATACTTAACTACTCACCAATGCAAAAGGCTTTTCTGGTTGGAATTGGTAGATACAGAGGAAGAATCTCCAGAAGACAGCTTAGATGCTACTCCAAAAATTTCTTTACATGCCATTACTGGGCAATCCCATGGTCAAACCATGCAATTACAAGCTACCATAAATGGCCAACCGATGCTTAGTTTGATTAATTCAGGGAGTACTCATAATTTTTTTAAGTTCAACAGCAGTCCAAAGTCTTTCACTTTATGTCCACTCTTTGCCAAACACCAAAGTCTATGGTGAGAAGTTCAGAGTTTGGGGGTTTGTGCTCAGGTATCATTTTCTATTGTTGGTCATACCTTTTTTTGTAGATTTTTATGCGATTCCTTTGGGTGGCTTTGACATGATTTTGGGGGTTAAATGGATGGAAACATTGGGCCCTATATTATGGGATTTTACTGCACTTACCATGACTTTTTGGGTAGAAGGAATGCCCCTTTTCTTTCAGGGACAGCATAGGCAGGGTAATCGTGCCTTACACATGATGGTTAATGTTGCTTCTAAGGATTAGAGGCTGGAAAGCCTTTAGTAGAGTTCGAAGACTTATTTCAGGAGCCTATAGGCTTACCTCCTATCAAAGAATGTAATCATCACATCTTTTTGTTGCACGGAACAGTTCTAGTGGTTGTCCGCCCTTATCGATACCCCCACAGACAAAAGCATGAAATTGAAAAGTAATGCAACCAGATGCTTGAACAGGGGTTTATTCAACCCAACCGATCCCCATTTTCTTCTCTAGTTTTGTTGGTTCCCAAACAGGATAGGTCTTGGCAGCTTTGCATTGATTACCATGAATTGAATGCTAAAATAGTAAAGGATAAGTTTCCCATTCTAGTGATTGATGAATTATTGGATGAATTGCATGGTGCTCGGTATTTTACTAAGCTGGATTTAAGATCGGGCTAATATCAAGTTCGCATGTATCCTGCAGATGTGGAGAAAATAGCCTTTCGCACACGTCACGAGCATTTTGAGTTCCTTGTTATGCCTTTTGGTCTTACTAACGCACCGTCTACTTTTCAGGCCTTGATGAATGAGGTATTTCATGCATTTTTACGTCATTTTGTGCTGGTTTTCTTCGATGACTTTTTGATTTATAGTGTGCAATGGGAGGATCATTTGGTTCATATGAGGAAGGTCTTTTCCCTACTGCGTGCTCACAAACTTTATTTGAAGCATTGCAATTGCTGTTTTGCATCTACACAAGTTGCATACTTGGGCCATACTATCTCGGTTGACGGTGTGGGCATTGATATAAGCAAAATACAAGCTATTCTGGACTGGCCTCAACCTCAATCCATCACTTTACTCCGTAGGTTTTTAGGCTTGATAGGTTATTACCGAAAATTCATTCATGATTATGGGTCGTTGGCTGCTCCCTTGACTTCTATGCTTAAGAAGAACTCTTTCCAATGGAGTGAGGTAGCCTTAGACGCATTTGAGAAGTTGAAAGTTATCCTATCCACTGCTCCAGTTTTACAGTTACATGATTTTGTTAAGGACTTCATTGTTGAATGTGACGCCTCAGGCTATGGTATTGGTGCTGTTTTGCAACAAGATGGGCACCTGGTTACTTTCTTTAGTCGCCAATTGGCTGTGAGACACCGAAAGCTACCCGCTCATGAGAGGGAACTGATTGGTTTGACTAAGGTAGTGTAATATTGTCTTCCTTGCACCAAAAGCTACCTGCTTATGAGAGGGAACTGATTGGTTTGACTAAGGCAGTGCAATATTGTCGTCCTTATTTATGGGGTCGGCCATTCCTTATCCGAACAGATCATTACAACTTGAAATATTTGTTAGAACAACAACTTACTACACCACAACAACATTGGCCTAGTAAGCTCTTAGGGTTTAACTTCACTGTGGAATACAAAACAAGCTGTCTCAATACAGCTGTAGATGCATTGTCCCATAAAAGCATGGAAGATCGTTCTTTGTATGCTATTAGCTATCCTAAAAGTACTTTGCTGGAATCCATTAAGTAGGAGTTGTTGGGCTCTGATGAATTGCAGAATCTATGTGCACGGGTTGAGAATGGGGATCTTGATTCATATTGGCAACTTCTTGATGGATTACTTTTGTTCCAGGGTCGGATACTTCTCCTCCATAATTCTTCACTAATTTCCACTATTTTGTCCAGCTATCATGACAGTGCACATGAGGGAATTCAGAAAACATTCCATCGGATTCGTGGGGATTTTTATTGGAAGGGTATGAAGTGTGACATTGCATCATATGTGGCTGCCTTTCCAGTATGTCAACGTAACAAAACTGATCATCTTAGCCCAGTGGGCCTGCTCCAACCTTTGCAACTGCCAACAAAAATTTGAGCTGATGTTTCGACGGATTTTATAGGTGGGTTACCCAAATCTTGTGGAAAATCGGTCTTATTTGTTGTCATTGACAAGTTTTCAAAATATGCCCATTTTCTTCCTTTGGCTCATCCGTATTCTGCTCTTCATGTTGCTCACGTCTTTTTTGAGCATATTATCCGATTATATGGCATTACAGAAACTATTACTTGTGATTGAGATGTGGTTTTTACTAGTACTTTCTGGAAGGAACTTTTTCGTCTTCAAGGTGCCAAGTTACAGTTTTCTTCAGCTTTTCATCCACAAATGGATGGCCAGACCGAAGTGGTCAATTGGACCGTTGAGATGTATCTTTGTTGTTTTGTAGGTGATTATCCTCACCAATGGGTTACTTGGGTTCCTTGGGCTGAATATTGTTACAACACTTCTTTCCATTCTGCACTCAAGACCACCCCTTTCTAGGTTGTTTATAGGCGCGAGCCACCTCGACTACTTTCTTATACACAAGGCTCCACTAGAGTTGATGTTGTTGACACTGCTTTTGTGGATCGAGATAAGGCTTTAGGTGTTATCCGCAGTCGTCTACTTCAAGCTCAGCAGCAGATGAAGGATTATTATGACAAGGGCTGTCAGGATGTTGTATTTGCTCCTGGTGACCTTGTTTGGCTTCGTTTGCACCCTTATCGGCAACATTCTATATGGTTGCATGTTCACAATAAGCTATCTCCTCGGTTTTATGGGCCATTTTTAGTCTTGAGACGTATTGGACAAGTGACATATGAGCTTGATTTACCTAGCAACAGTCACATCTATAATGTCTTTCATGTCTCCTTGTTGAAAGCATTTCAGGGTGATCAACTGCCTCTTATTATTGAGTTCCCTCTAGTTGACAGTGGAAAGGTTGTTGCCTATCCTACCTGTTGGACCCTAAACCTTTCTTGGAAGTTATAACTATTATATGTGAAATGTTGGAAGTTAAAAGTTGGAAAATGTAGTTGGAATATATTTATTGAGCATGCTTCAGTGTTTTATCCATAACTTTTTCTCTAGTTATACAAATGAGATGATTATTGATTTGGATTAAACTAGAAAAATAGGACTACAAATTATCTGATGAAATAGAGTTCTAATTCAGTCTCTAAGAATTTCAATTTTTGGATGGAAGTTGAGCACAGGCTATTGTTTCAGTTTAAGAATAGTTCGGAAATGTTTGGGATATAACTTTTAGATTTTCAAACCAAATTGAATGCTTTTGGTGTCATTAGAAACTTAAGACAATAAGGAACATTTTTCTAGAAGGAATTATTATCAAATTCCTTCAATTTTTCCATGATCATTAGTTAAGGAGTTAGAAGCATAAGATGTTAGGTATAAAGACATAAGAAGGGTAAACATGGAAAGACCACTTAAATGAGGGGCAAAATGGGGAAAGACAATTAAAATGTTGTCTTGAAATAAGAAAGAAGGCAAAAACGTGGAGAGAAGAGAGGTGTAGTGAAAAACAAAAGAGAAGAGAGAAAAATGTATGTTGTATGCATTTTCTCATTAGAATGAATGACATTTTTCTCTTAATTTCTGGATTAATTATTGGGTTTTATACATATTTTACCTACTAAATTGTTTAGTTCACCTAAATTTGCATAATTGTTCATGTTTAATTTGTAAGAAATGCACTTGATTTTAGTTGTAAAGAACCACAACAGTCCAAGGCAAAACAAAAAGAGAAAATGCAACATTAAGGGCTGTCCAAAACATTGTCCCAGAGGAAGCCAACAATGAAAGAAATGAGGATTTAGTTTTGGGAGGTTTTTAAAATTAAACAAGACATAGCTAGCTCCAGGAGGTAGGGACGGCTACAGCAAAAAGAGCCACCACACCGCCAGAAACATCTAGCTACAGTAGAGGAGGCTGGAGGGACCACAACGCCAAGTCCACAAACAAAAATAACGCTACAATTGGAGGCTTGAAGCACGCATGAGAGGAGCTTGAGGCGTGACACAAGGAAAGCAACAACAGTTGAGAAAATCACGCTACAAAGGGCAGCTCCAAAAGACCGCGCGGAGGCTATAATGGATTCACAAAAGTCACGAAAACAACGAACTATAGTGGAGGGAGAAATTAAATTGTTAAAGAAGGCTACAGGAGAGTTACACAAGAAGGGACCACCACGTTTGCAGAGTAGAGGCCTGAACATCTACATCTCCAAGAGCCCCACCAAGCACTCACGCTACTTTGAGGACACACACTCTTTCCACTAACATTACATGCTGTTGGCTAAAAAATAGAAAAAAAAATGTGGAAGCTATACGGGAAGCAAAGAAGGCAGCTGGGTTTTTGAGAATAACGTAAAACCACTAAGAGCTCCAGCAGATATTCACGCACTACACAGGGGAGGTGGACGCACCATCAGGAGGCACCAAAGAGGAGCAAACCCACATAAGACATGCACCAAGGCTAACGCATCAACTGGAGGAGCTCCAAAAATGATCCAGGCAGAGACGCCAATAAATGAAAGTAACGCCACATCTGGCTAGGCGTGAACTGGAGAGGAGAGAGGAACGTTTTTGGCTGGAGAAATATGTTGAGCTGGGGAAGCAAGCAGTGTGGTGTGTGTGAGACGTTTGGTGAGTGGTGCTGTAGAAAAACGTTAGCTGGGGACATAAATAGGAGCTGTAGAAAAACGTCAGCTGGGGAGAGAAAAAAAACGTAGCTGGAGTTTAAGAAGATTTTCCACACACGTTAGCTGAAAAAGTGAGATATGAGCTGAAAGAAAAAAGTTAGCTAAAGGAGGCGTGGAGTGGTGTCAAGAGAAAAAGAACGCAGCTTGAGGAGACCACTCAGTGACGCAACATT
Source organism: Erythroxylum macrophyllum (assembly GCA_027564415.1). NCBI lineage: Eukaryota > Viridiplantae > Streptophyta > Magnoliopsida > Malpighiales > Erythroxylaceae > Erythroxylum > Erythroxylum macrophyllum. The sequence continues at coordinate 5,681 of JAOQMK010249050.1, forward strand.
AGAGGGAGACCCCAAACTCATTCAATTTCTGTTCTATTATTTAATTTCTCCTAATGTTGTTTGTTGAGCATAATTTATGTGGTTTTCATTCTACCATGATTGAGTAATTTCCTCAAAGCTTCAAGGTTGGGCTGAAGATTTTATCTAATTTTTATGGATTAAATCTTGGTTGATTTATAAGTATGGATTTTTTGTTTTGATTTCTCTGATTTGAGATTAATTTTGCTGGTACTGTGTTTGGCCAACCATTACTTGATGTTAGTTGTTAATTGAAGAACCGATAGGCAAAAATTGATAACGGAAGTCTAAACAGGGAAATTATAAATTTCAGATTTAGACATAAACTGAATTTATAAGAGAAAACCAGGTTAGCAAAGAACTTAATGGGTTATGCTTGATTGCTAGACTATGATAGTAGACTAGGATTATTGCGTAATACTCCTTTGATACCTTGAAAAAGGATCTAAGAAACTCTAGGCTCAACCGTCTATAAACCAAAAATTCGCCTAATAAATTGATCCAGGTAAAGTCTATAGAAAACGCTAAAAGTGGAACCATCCTTGAAGCTTACCATATTCCATTCGGAGTAACCCTAGAGATATTCGCATTTTTGTTTAGCATTGATTTTGTTATTTTTGATAGTTAATTTTCTTAATTTAATTCCCCAATCCTACACAACTGCTTAGTCCAATTAATTAAGTGATCCAAGCCTAGTACTTACACAATTACTCCCTGTGGGACGATATTATACTATACTACTTGAGACCCGTGAACTTGCAGAATCGCATCAATGTAGAGAAAGAATAAGAAGGAGAAAATCGTGGAAGAAGATGAAGGAAAGAAGAAGAAGAAGAAGGAAGAAGATTTGTTCAAGGTAAGCTTTATTTCTCTTCTTGCTTTGCTAGAGGAGGAGTTAGAAAGAGAAAAATGAGTTTTTGTGTTGGGAATGAATGGAGAAAGAAGATGGTTTAAGGAAACCCATTTGATTTTAGGGTTTTAAGCTAGGTTTTGGGTTTTCTAACATATATGGACTATGGGTAGGTTAGGTTTGAGCTTGATTTATGTTGATTTCATTTATTGTGATTTTGAAGTTTTAGGGACGTTTATTGAATTGGAATTTAATGGAAAATTGGGTTGTTTTAGGAAATCAAGAACAACCTACCCAAGAGCAAGAGGAAGGACACAGATTGAGTTTGGATTTTTAAGAGTTATAAGGTTGGTAATTTATTTATAGTTATTGTGTAATGGGAAAAATGCCTTGTGTGTGTGTATGCTTGAATTTCCAAATTGTGAATTGCTATGATGTGGAAAATGCATTATGATGTATTTTATGTTATGTTATGCATTGAAAGATGTATGACATTTTGATAAGAATTAAATTGTGAGCATGACTATGCTATGTCTTGTATCATGGCATTTTGATTAAATGGAAAGAAGAAAAGTATGAGAATATGAACTTTTGAATGAATTGAGTATGAGATTTGATTGTGTTTGGGCGAGAGAGGAACAGTTTCGTAGTCACGTGCACGTCGACGTAAAGCCTTCTCCCAACTACCCGCTTGTGGCCCATGAGATCCGAAAAGTGGACTCGTTTTGTTCACAGAGTAAACTTCGGTTTCTCTGTTTTATTCACGGAACCCTCGAGCTAAATTGTGTGTGCATTTGCATTTTGACGTGTTAAGATATGATAAAGTTAAGTATTATGCTTTGATGCAAAATGTCATCCAATATGTTTAATGCGATGACGTATTGAATTATGAGTTATGAATGCTGAACTTACATCGTTGGATCAAATGAATATGCTTATATGGATAAATGCATATATGAATGATTGTGTGGCTCATCGCCAATGGCTATAAATATATTAGCTACTGAGCTATGTAGTTCAACCCATCATTTTTCCCTCCTCAAGTGCAGAACATGAAGATTAGCGATCCTTGCAAGGCAATTGGACACCTCCGAGATAGTTAGCTTTTGTATTAAGCTAGTTCGAACCCTTTTGTATAGCTTGTTAATCATGCCAAACATTGAGCATCCATTTATATTGGTTTTAAATTTGTGAGGTGTATATTGATATGTAAATAAAGCTTCTTCATATAATTACTTTGCTTAGTAATGATAATGTGAGTTTGAGGATTCCATTTTGTGTATGATGATGTCATTTTAAAGGTTGAGTATGATGTCAGTGAAAGTGTATTGTGTGTATGCATATGCTTCTTTGTTAGGATTGCAAATTGTTACTTGTTTTAGAATAACATGTTAGAAAGGTTTTATTGGATGAATCACTTGAGGTGAGATTCAAGAGTTAACGAAAAGTATTTAGTGGTTGAATTGATATGAATAGATATTGCATTTTGCAAGTTCATAGGTGTGGAAATTGTGTTTTGAATTTAAGGGAAAAACTGTATCAATCTAGGCCGTATTAGATAAAGTAGTCTTCTTAAAATTTGTAGTTTATCCTCTTAGCTTTCCAACGCTATAAAGTATGTAAATTTCGGGTATCGAAATTGAGAGATATGAGCATTATAAGTGATGATGCTGCATAGGAGGTGTGAACATGACAGCTATGGAGAATAAGAACTTGAGAAGTTCCTTTTGTATGTCTATGTTATCCTTAAAGTTTGAGTATGATGGATGTGCTTATCCTTGATTGAAATTTCCAAATGTGGATAGTGTTAGAATACCATGTTGGAATTGGAAAGATTGTGTGTGTGATGAATTCCTTTGGAGAGGGTGGTATTGGAGAAGAGTATGAGGAAAGGGGATGTTAGGATGGGTTTAGGATCCTTTGGAGGGGTCTTGGAGGGTGAAAATTTTGTTTCACCCGAAGGTTACACGGCCTGCCCGTGTAAAATCACACAGGCCATGTGTTTCCAGCGCAGGAGCACTATTACACCCGAAGGTTACACGACCTGCTCGTGTTGGGTTACACAGACCGCATTTTTTGACACTACAAATGACAAAATTTCATTTCAAGGTCCTCATAAAATTGTAGATCTAGAAGTCTTCTTTCAAACCATTTAAAAACGAAGTCAATCTGACACCTGTAGTGAGAGTTATGGCAATTGCGCCAAGGCATGTATAATATGAGTAGGGACATGAACATGTTAGATTCGTTTGGCCATAACTTCTTCGTCCGACCTCCGATTGAGGTGATTTTTGAAGCGATAGATTCCTAACACGTTTTTCTACCTTTTCATAAAAATTTATATCCTTCGGTGTTGAATTGAAAATGATTGATGGATGGAAAATGAGGGATTGGTTGGAAGAGCATAACTAGGTTATGGATATACTTTGAGTTTTTAAGCATATCTTGAGCTATAAAGCTCCGAATGAGGTAGTTCTTAATTCAAAATAAACTAGATACATGAAACTACAATTTTTCTAAAAAAGTCAAGTGGTGATTTGGGTGTTTGACTGGTGTGGGCTCGCTTCTTGTGGCTTGGGAGGTTATGAGCATGAGGATGAAATGATGAGGGCTAAAGAGATTCCACGGAAATAACCCTATAGAAATACGTTCGCAACTCACGCTTTATGACTTCGGAATGATTGTTGGGCCTTGGTCTGGACTTGGAGATTTTATAGTGTGCAATGATGTCGTATAAGAGATTAGGATAAAATCCAATGCAACATATTAAAGTTATTTTATGTGCATGGAGATAATTGAAACTTCATGGGTTGAATTAATTGATACATGAATTGGAACTTGCTGCAATAGTGATCGCTTGAAAGTTTGGAGACATTATAAGTACAGAAATATTTTGAAATATACAGATTATCTACTTTGAGGTAAGTATTGAGTTGAAAGAATGGAATACGAGACTGAGACAATAGATAAATTTATTTGAAGGATTATGATTGTGTAAATGAGCACTATACTGGTAAAGCTAGCGTTGCAATCAAATGCATTAAATAGAAAATCCTATGGATCTGAATTCCGAGTTTGAATTGGAAAATGATGCTTTGTGATCGAAATGAGAGGTATGTATACCGATAAAGATGATTGAGCAAGGAATTACTAGAGAAAACACGAATAACAACTTAATTTATACATCCTAGTGGGAATGTGCCAAAATGACATTTAGCGGCTGAGAACGTAGACGCTAGTAACTGAATGTTTGAATTTGCCGACGGTCTTAACTCTCGGGGATATGCTTAAAGCTTATATTTTTGGAGTTCATAAGAATATAAGATCAATGTACAGCTTTGATTGACGTTAAGCATAACAATCATTATTGCGGTGATGTTATTAGAATATTGTATGGAGCGTTATACGATAAAAAGAGTCGTCCGCCTCTTTGTTTGGATGAATAGGGCCAAAGATGGTTGAAGGCCATAATTGATTGGAGATGTTATTGATAAGTGAAATTGACCTGTATTGGTAATTAAGTGAGTCAAGAAAAATGAATGAATTAGATGGGTTAACACCAAAGGTATGGAATATAGTGAGACAGACATAAAAGTTAAGCGTACTGACACTATAGAGATGTGAATCGATTGGCATAATGTCCTAGTGGGTCGATATCCGACATTGCTAAGAATGACCTTGGGTTTGCCCAACAAGCCA
>JAOQMK010249057.1:0-10247 GCA_027564415.1 Erythroxylum macrophyllum
AAGCTTGACGAGAAGATGGGACGAACATATCACAGGCAAGGAGCGGATAAGATTATATGGCATGACACCCAAAGGAACAATCTGGATTAAATGAAATCAAGAAAACAGAGAGAGAAGCTAAGAGAGCTAAAGACGGAGAGGATGCAGACGACGCAAATCTATTTTGTTTCTTTACGTGACCCAAGAGGAGAACAGAAGGTTGTTTATGTTATTTACGTAAGTGACAGAAATAACATAAAAAAATAGCTTCCCGAAAAAGTTAAAATTTGGGCTTTTTTGAAAAGCTTCAAATTTTAACTTTTGAAAAAGCTGTATTTTAGCTTTTGAAAAAGCTATTTTTACAACAAAAGTACTTTTGAAGTTTGCAGCCAAACAATTATTTTTTTCCTAAAAATAGCTTTTGCGGTAGAAAAAAGTACTTTTAGAGTCTCCAAAAGCTGAACCAAACAAGCACTTAGAGCTCCAGAAGTAATCTTGTTCAAGGCTTCTATTGTGTTCGTTCTTGGGCTTGTTTTGTTCCTTTTCTTTGTTTTCTAGCGTTCAAGCTCCTGTGCTTTGGAATGACATTTTTAAATGTTTTGGCTGCTATAAGCTTGCTTTTAACCTTGCTTAGCTTAAAATGCCCAGTTCCTCGTTTGATGGAAAAAATTTGTTAAGATGACTTTACCTCCTGTCCTGTGCTTCTTGGTCTCTTGACTAGTGTCACTCCTTCCTCGTCAATCCTTTTGCCAGCTCCTTGTGTATAATAGGGGGCTATTTATGGTTCCAAGTCCTCTCTAGTTGCACCTCTAATAAAAATTAATCCTAGTCTGAACTGGAAGCAAGTGGTATGTGAATGCTCTGGTGCTTCACTACATTATTGCCCTTTTCCGCTTCAAATGGTTGCATCATTGTTACCCCTAAACTTGTTTTTTTAAAGAAAGGTGCAAAAAGTTGGGATTCAACTCTGTTGTGGTTCTTTTTTGGGAAATTATCCTCTTTTCCAAACAATCAATAATTAGGTGAGGGAGCGATAGAAAGGAGAAGGCTTGAAGGAATTGTTGTTATCTAAAGACCAACTCATTCTATTCAAGGTTGCCACAAGTAATAGTGCTGAGGAGGTTTTGGGTGTTAGCCCTTGGCATGTCCAATATTTTCCCTTATTCTTAAAATTCTTGAAACTGAAATTAGTTTGGACACTAAACATGAAACCATCCTAACATTTATTACTATTCATAATATGCCCCTTAAATATTAGTCAGCAAAGTGTTTGAGTTTATTAGCTAATTACATAAAAGCTTATTTGTATAGATGAAACAATAACTTTAAGGAAGAGAGTAAGGTATACAGGATTATGTGTGAGTGTTCAGATAGAGAAAGAATTTGCCGGACACCATTCCTCTTATAAGATTAGGGGAAGATGAGACATTATTTGAAGACTCTATTTAGGTTTTGCACTAATGAAAACTTACTGTAAAAGACGAAGGAAAATAATGGAGAGCAATTAGAAGGAGATTTGTAAGAGGAGATTCTCTAAACTAATGGACTTAGGTAGCCAATCTAAAGTGACAAGTGGCAAGTAAGGAAGTTACTAAGGGTTCCCCATGGAAACAATTTCTTTTAAGATTAATTAAGATAAGTTGGTATCGAAAAAATATAAAGGAGGATGTACGTAAACCAGAGGCTATATTTGTGAGGATTGATACACCTAGTCTAAGTAGAAGATCCCTCTTACGAAATCAGAATATGGTAGGGGAAGCAAGCTCTGAGGATTCCCAGGTAATGCCCCCTTCCTTGACAGTGGTGGATAACATTGATTTGAATGTTAACGATTTTAAAGTTAATACAAGTCAAAAGTTGTGAAGAAAGAATAGTTGCAAATGATCTAACTTAATAATCCCTCATTGTGTCCATAGTTTGATGGAATGTAAGGGACATTAATTTCCCCTCTAAACAACAGTCTTTCAGGGATTTTATTTTAGGGAGTAAGCCTACTATAATAGGTATCTTGGAGTCCAAGTTGAACTCGGAAGTCTTATCTAACTAAATATTTTGAGAAATGAATTGTCTTTTCCATCTAATCATCAACATCTTCATTATGTTCTTATTTTGATTGCCTTTGTCACTAATTTTGTTAAGGTTCATGTTCCCCAAACCATTGATCAACTTATGCATTTAGTAGTAAATTTCCTTCAAGAGAATTTAAAAGTTGCAATCTCCTTTATTCATGAATCAGATTTTGCTTTTTAGAGGAACTTACTATAGGATAAACTATAACAGATGGAAAGGGAAATGTATGTTTGAATAATTTCATAATAGAATTTAAAGAATGTATTAAGAAGATAGGTATAACTAATTTAAGGTTTGACAGGTTTGTATTCACTTAGAGCAATAAGCAATGAGCAAGATGGCACATAAAAAAGAAGCTTAATAGGGCACTTATGAGTGGATTAGTGGTTATCAAGGTTCCCTGAGAGCAAGGCTCATTTTTGGAACCTACTATTCTTAGATAATTCCCTTGTAATAATAAAAAGCTTATTTTCTAAATGCAAAAAGTTCTTCCCTTTTAGGTCCAATAACTCTTTAATTGAGGAAGGAAATTTTGTTAAGGCAATCACAAAAGTAATATCACATACAATCATAAGGGCATTAGGACTTTTTGTGCAAAGAAGTTAGGCCTAATCAAAGAGGAACTCAAGACTTTAAATTTAAGGAGAGGAAGCGAAAGCACCTTTGGGAATGTTTCAGCTACAGAGGACATTTACTCAAGGTTTATGAGGAGGTGTAAAATCATCTTACATGTTCGTTATGATTATAGTCTTTAAACAATTCTTGATCCAGTATAATATTGTCACCCATACTTCTACCTGGAACAAATGCTCCATGACTTTGGTTAATTATACTAGGTAGTTTATTCTTTAAACTATTGGTAAGAATCTTACAAATGATCTTGTATAACACATTGCAATAGGATATTGGTTTGTAATCATTGAACTTCTTAGGAATAGGGAGCTTAGAGACCAAAGTAGGAAATGTCTTCTTAATTTTGGTGAGTAACCTACCACTAATAAAGAACTCCTTTACTACTTTAACAAATGCTAATTACAAAAGGTTCTATTTCTCTTGAAAGACTCTGGCATTAAAGTCATCTAGCTTAGGAGACCTATCTAGATGAAATGAAAATAACACATCTCTCATTTCTTCACATATGACTTTCTTTGATTAGTGCAAATTCTTGATCATGTTTAATGGAACCAACCATTCCACTAACTAGATAGTTAGGAAGACTTGCAATGCAAGTAGATATCCCATTTATTGGTTGAAAGTGACTTCTGGCCATTCTTTTCAGTTTTTCTTGCTCATTTAACTTCAAACCATACTCATTCTTTAGACAAACTATCCTGTTTCTGTTTCTCTTGCTTTGAATCACATTGAAAAAGTATTTAAAATTCCTATCTCTTTGTTGTAACCATTCGACTCTAGAATTTTATTTCAACTATACTCTATACTCCTAGATGACCTGCAAATAACTACACAATTCTAATTTCTTTTTATCTTAGAGTGAGGAATTGCTGGGGTCCTTAGCTAAAACCTCATAACTAAATGATAAATTCTTGAGGGCTTGCTCTTTACTGAATTTGAAAGATTTTTGTATTAAGCTTAAGTAACTTAATGCATTTAGCTTAAATATATTTCAGCATTTGAACATACTAGAAAGCTCTAGAACCCTACACATTTATACCAACAACATTAGCAATAATTGAATCAAGCTGAGAGTTTTCTAGTATTGAGTCGAAGAACATGAAAGGTGATTTTCGTTTGATCAAGTAGCATTGATGCATTTCCTAATAAGAGTATGATTAGAAAACAGTGGCTCCTCGAACACTAGATAACTTTCTAATAATTAATTTACCCATCTAATATTTACTAAACACCTATCTAGCTTTCTTTGTACATTTCTATCGCCCTTCTGGTGATTGTTCCATATGAATATAGGGCCTTGATATCTAAAATCAAAAAGTCCAAAGGAAGATGTTAATGAAGTTAGTTCTTTAGTATCAACATATGTAACTTTTCTTACCCCTACGACTTCAGAAGAAGATAATAAGTAGTTAAAATCCCCTGACACCATCCACAGGACTGACATGTTTAAATCTATATCCTGCAATTCTTTCTATAAGATGAATCTTTGGACTTCCTAATTGGATGCATAAACCACAGTTATAGCTATTAGAATGTTGAGTCATTTTAAAACAAGTTAACTATGAATAAGTTGATCAGTGTAGTATCAGTTGTAGAGAACAAGTTATGTTGGATCTATGGCAACTATAATCCTTCCACTAGGATGCTTTAAGTGATTGCTCAAGATTTTCCAACCTGTCGACAAAAATTTCTGCCCATTTTGAAAGATTTCCTCTTTGATCTTAGTTTTCAACAAACCAACAAAACAAGACTAGTTATATTGAAGATAATCCTTTAAAGCTAGTTATTTATTGGGAAAATTTAGTCCACTAACATTCCATATAGTGCTACATAATAGGCTTGAGAGGACTCGATCCTTCTCCTTGTTTTTCGACTTTAGGTCTCTGTTGCCTACCAATCTCCCTACTGTAGTTTAGTTTCACTATTGTCTTAATCATTTTAATGAATAAAAACACCTAGGGTAGCTAATTTGTCAGCTTCTATTACTTCAGTAACCACTTAACTAATTGTCTGATTGTTTTCTTCATTCACACTTTCTTTTACCTTATTCTGTTGGACCTGAGATATAGTCTTTTGCTCAATTTCTTCAACATTATTGTAACACCCCTTATATAGAACCTACAACCATCCATACAGATAGCAACCAAATTCCTATATATGCCTTCAAGGTATATAATTCTATTCAATGCTATACATATACACATTACAAAATTTCATGTCATTTAACATTATCATTTAAAAGTAGTATTACATCTTTACATTAACAAGATAATCCAAAAAGAAAATACACAATTTCATTTATTACATATATAACCATTCTCTAATCAAAAGACATATCCACAGGTACTTTTACTCCTATCTATTGGCCTTGGTCTTGTAGATGCTAAGCTTGAAAGCTTAGTAGGGAAAACATTTAGTTTGGATGACCACTCACAGCAGTCATCCGCCAAGCACATACATTTATGAACATCATATAAATATAAATGATGCGGGCATACGTAATCAAATAAATAATGCAAACATGCTTCAATATTTTTTTCATATACCACAAATTCACCTTCAAAACTCAAACATTGATATACAACACTTAATGATACAAATTATCAATACAAATGTAAATGCTCATTCATATACCGATTATTTATGTTGTCATATTGTATTTCTTATTTACATTTCTTTACTTTACTTTTTGTGTTAGGCTTGCACATTTTTTGTAGGTGTGGATAACGGGTGCTGTGGATATCCGAAAATATCAAATTGTGGATACTCGAAGGTATCGAACTATGGATACTCAAAGGTATCAAACTGTAGCAACTGCACTATAGCCCCATAGGAATGCCCATTTCCTTTAACCTTTTTCCAATTTCACAATTCATATATTGACAAGTCATATGATATACATTTCAAGTCATAAAATCTGTATCTATGTTCATACATGCAAGTCATAACTTACCAACATTAGAAGGGTGTCAAAATCACACTTGTATAATGACATTATACATATATGAGCAATAAATATGCCAAAATCACACTTGTATAATCACATTATACACATATGAGCAATAAATATGCATACCAATCATTTATGTACATGTAAGTTTTCTTTAACATACATTATGTTCAATATTAAGTTTCAATGTTTAATCGCCTAATTCACACATGGTAAGTCCTATTTCATTTATTTTTAGGTGTTTGAAAGGTTTCATACACATTCTAAAAGGTTTGGATAAGATTTGATAAAAATTCGGAAATGAAAACAATGCCGCGGTTGTGACATACTCTCTCTCCATTTATACCACTACTTGTTCCTTAATATGCATATAGAAAAAGTCAGAACTTGGTTTCGAGGTCTCTTAGAAATTTTTTTCCTCTATGTCTATAGTTTTTATAGCACTTATTTGGACTTCTAAATCATGAGATATAAGCAAAATATCACAAGCTGCTCCAAAACAGGGGCAACATCAGGTTACCTTTTTTGATCTCAAATTTAAAGGTCATAAAGCTAGAATTAGGTCACAGTCCCTTCTAGAGATATTTATCCCTACGTCTTAGGTTTCATATGCAACTGAAATCAAACAATTTGAAGGGTTGTAGGCTGATTTATGAGTCAAACAATGTGACTCAATCAATAGACAGAATTCCACTACACAATACTCTCTTATCATATTTAACCAATTTTATGCAAGATAACACCAAATAACACCAAATAAACATCACATAAACCATTCAACATCCAAATGAATCTTTATATCCATTCAATCATACACAAATACAAAAAAAACCGAAGTGAAGTCCCAAACTTGAAAATTGACAAAGTAGGTCTTCAATTGCCTTTCTTTCCTTTCCTCTTTGGCTTTGCATGACTCACCAACTAAAAATACCAAAAATATACCTCTCAATCCCACTTCCATCCGTATAATTTCATCCTTCATAAGAAAAGTAAGAAGAGATAAAGGTGAAGAGAAAATTCCTAACTTTTACCTTTATTTCCACCTAAGATTGACTTGATTTCTTACATGAAAAATGATGGGATGAAGAAGGTGAAATGGAGAGGAGAAAAACCTGAACTTAGAACCCCCAAAATGATGTGCGTCTCCCCTATCCATATCCCCATTCTAGAACTTTCAAGACTCACACATATGCTTAATTCGTATTGGACACACATGCTTTATTATTATTCGTCCCACATGCCTTAATCCAATTGGCCCTTGTGTTAACTTTAGAAAAATTGCACATTTGTCCTTCTTCTTCCCTTACTTTCCACATTGGACTATAATCTTATCAATTAATTTCATTCCTTTATGTCTTAATTTGCTAATGTAATAAATTTTATGCAATTTGGTTAATTATCATGGGAGTTATACCCAAAAAACTACAGGTTGTTTGAAAACAGGGACAACAGCTATAACTCAACTTCAATCCAAAATTAAAAAATATTAGAGGCATAATAAAAGTTTCGTTTCCTTCATAAAAGTTTTAGATCTATATCGCTAGATTAATATTAAATTAAAAACATCTAATTTAGAGGTCTACAAGCCAAGATATGGCCAAATTACAGAGGCATGTTCGTGCTGAACCGAACAAATTACCCATTAACCTATGTCTTTTACATTAAGTACCATAATGTCTCTTACAAAGATGCACTTAATTCATTATGTTCACTTCTTAATACACCCCAGACATGCTATAATACTTCCAAGGTATATGTTGGGGTGTTACAATTACTCTATTGACTCTCAGTTGAAATCACTTGCTGCTATTAGTTTTTAACCTTATCCTCTAATTTAGCACAGTATAAAGAGGTTCCAGATGAGGATATATTATGCTTACCACCATTCTCTTCATCATAGATATGATTGTCATTAGTTACTATAACTTGATTCTTAACAATCTTTACTATTTCTGCTTCATTTGATTTCGTATGACCACTACTTATCTTTCCTGAATTGGCTATAAGAGTTGCTTGTTGATTTTAAACTTCATCTTTTTCCTTTTCACCATCTGCTTGCATAACTTCAGGTACACTCGAAAGTTGATTTCTTTTATTGACTACTTCATTAACATTTCTCTTAGCGATTTGCATTTTAGTAATAGGTTTCATATATGGCTTCCATAGATAGGATAACACAATTTTATCTTCCACCAATTCTCCACTGGAATTAAACTTCATTATTGGAATACTATTTGGCATAGTCTTCTTATGTTCCACTTTAATGCACACTCTAGCATACCCTACTCTTTTTATATTTGCAGTGTTGTCATCTATAGCTAGGGGAGTTCCAATATCACTAGCCAAATAACTCAAAACCTTAGATGAACAACGTTTAAGAGGGATTTCATGCATGTTCACCCAAATTGGAATAGATTTAATTTCATTTATGTCCTGATTGCAACCCCATTCTCATTTCCTAAAAAACAATAGCTTATCTTGTATGTGCCAGGGCCCCATGTCTAATACCTTACCAACCATTTATTTTGAGGAGAATTGAAAAATGAATTGCTCATCCTCAGTTATAAAGTGTAGATTCAAGACCCCATTTCTTCCAATCGGCGTCAGCCTAATGCTGGACTATTGGGAAAGCTATTCTTTTCTCTAGAAAATACCCAACAAGTGAGGTTTTCCACATACTTGCACCCTTGAGAATTATTTCTGCAGGAGGAGTGATAGTTCCATCTTTTGCACCAGTTATATATTAAAGTTTCCCAAATGTGTCTAGATCCCCCACTATATGACTCCAAGTTGGTTTTTCAGTTTTTGGGTAGGTGTTTACTGGGATGTTGAGAGAGGAGGAAACTCCTTACTCTCTAACTAAAGGCTGGATCTGGGTGACATTCACCAAAAACGGTAACTACCAGACCTAAATTTTGGATAAGTTAGGTGCTACTAAAATAGGTAAATAACCCAATTCAGGCAGGGGAAAGGGAAAGGAAAAAAAAAGGAAGAAGTGAAGAAGCAATTAGATGAGAAAGGAAGGAGTAAGAAAGGAATATGACAATAAAAGCTCAAAGAAGAAGGATCCATGATATGGTAGTCAGAAGGAAGAGAGAGATCGCAGTGAGAAACCTTGGGGCCATTTCTTTTCTTATCTTTCGTGGCGATTTGGCAATGGGTTGCTACCTCAAGTTTTTTCATTCATCCAACTATTTTATTGATATTGGATTGTGGAAATTGCTATGGTATGCTAATAACTCAATTGAGATTACTAATGACTAATCTTATAATTATCAACCAATGTTATTAAGGTTAAAGGTACTAAGATTTCTTTATCGATTTGTTAATTTTGTTATTAGGTTTGACCCTAATCTAAAGAATTTATGTTGACCCTAATCTAAGATTTGTTAAGTAGCGGTATTAAATTGTTAAATATAACATAACATAAGTTAAATAATTTGAGCTTGTGTGATTGTTACTTAGATTGATATGTTTTTCTCATTTGTAATGCGGCTGTTCGGATAAACTTAGAGAGCTTGTTCTAGGTTTCCCGATAGTTAGGGTTAATGAATGAGCTCTTCTTGATTAACAATGGTCTAAGGAAAAACCAAAATTAACAGAGCTTATTGTTAGTTCACGATTAATAGTCTTAAGAGAGGTGAAAAAGCAATAATTCAACGACATCTACGAAATTGTGCTTAGGCTGAGATTAAACCAAAGAATCAGATTTCAACTCATTTATCAACTTTATCAATTTGCTGTTGTTTAATTTGATTTGTTTTTGTAGATTTAATTTTACTTTGTCTTTTAGTTTGCTTCAAACCAAAAACCTCCCTGTTTTGCTTATATAGATAATTTAGGAAAGTAATTAGAATTATTCTCTATGGAATTGACCTAGACTTATCGCTATCTACATTTTGGTCTAGTTATTTTGGTAGTGCTATGACACGCGACCACTTTTGGCGTCATTGTCGAGGATTAATATCCTTTTCTTTTATGAATTTATTTGTTTTATTTTATTTTTATTTGTGGTTAATTTCTTTATTGTTTGGTTTGTTTTAGTGCAAGACAAGATCTTCTCACACTAGTGAATTGAAATTTGATCCAGAGCTTAAAAGAGTGTTGTGAAGAGTAAGAAGACAAGTAGTACAAAATTTCGAGGATCCATCGGCATCTAACATAAAACTTGACTCTTTACTATGAATTTAAATAGCTTTAGATTTACTTTCTGAGTCTTCTAGTGATTTCATTTCTAATACTGCTTCTAACATGGCTGAGCAAAATATTGATCGTACTTTTAAACAATTAGCTGGCCATGATTTTAATTATCAACAATTGTCCATTAACTTTCCTACTATTGTTGTGGCTTTTGAGTTTAAATCTGTTTTAATTCATCTTTTGCCTATTTTTTTTATGGTATGCTAGGTGAAGATCCTCATAAGCATCTTAAGGAGTTCTATATGGTCTGTTTTAGCATGAAACTAACAAAGGGGTAAGAAGAGCATATTAAGTCGAGAGCATTCCCATTCTCATTGGGAGACACTACTAAGGATTGATTATATTACTTGCCCTCTGGATCAATTACCACTTGGAATGAGATGCAGAGACTTTTTCTGGAGAAATACTTTCCTGT
>JAOQMK010249242.1:0-10226 GCA_027564415.1 Erythroxylum macrophyllum
AATTTAAGTTGATTAGGCCTATGAAATGGTGACATGTGGCATTGGAAATAAGTGATAGAGGGCTCAGTTAATTGGATGACAAGTGGCTTAAGTATATGAGGGAAAAGTCGCCCTTTAAATTTGTGACAAATGGCACTTTAGACTTATGACACGTGGAGCTTTAAAATGGTGACATATATAACCTTAAAATTGGAAACATGTGTAGCCTTACAAGTAGTGACATATGTAGCCTTAAAATAAGTGACATGTGGGGCCTAAAGTAAGTGACACATGGACTAATGTTACTATACTATATGGACCAATAAAAGGATAACATATGTACCAATAGAATGGTGACACATGAACCAATGGAATGGTAACACATGGATTAGTTTGACTTTCTTAAATTTTCTAGAGAAAATGGATGAAAAAGGCAATATAAGTGAGAGTGAAGGTCAGCCATAAGGTTAGAAGAGGGAGAAAAAACGAAAATGAGAAGAGAAGGAGAGAAAAAGGGGAAGAGAAGAGGAGAAGGAAATAAGTTAAGGTAAGTTGAAATTCTGGTTTCAATTTCAACTTTCTCTTTTGATCTATTTTTCATATCCTTAGAGCACGAATTTGAAGAAACTCAAAGAATGAAAGTTGTAGATATAGGTCTTAAATTGACCTATGTGAAAGTTTCTTAACAAAATAGTAACTAGAGCTCGAGTTATGCTTGTTTCCCTAATACTGCCTGTGATAGACCCCTGTGCAGGAACCTTGTATTATTTCCTGATTTTTGAGGACCTTAGAGTCCGAATTAGTGAAAGTATAAGACATGAAAAATGATTATTGATGTCTTATTAATGTTTCTACAAAACGGTTTGGTTAGCAGATGTCTTAATGATGATTTATTGTAGGTTGAGGATTGATTTCCAGTCTGTTTCCTACCAAAAATAGGAAAGAATTTGGATGGAGATTTTATTTTAAAGGGAGATGCTTTTTGTGTAATTCTTGGATATATTAAGACTAATGGAAGTCTAGTTTCATGGGGCATAAGAATCATGGCATTTGGATCTTTGTAGAGAGTTTTATGATTAAAGGAAAACAACTTGTTCTTAAAGGAACATTAGGAAGAAGGGATGTAAATATCGCACATAAGGTTAGGTTAGCTTGATGGTTGAGGAGACATTGGGCTAAAATAGTAAGTGAATTATTGACCTATTGACATATGTTAGAATAACATTTATGATGATTGATTAGGGATGAATTTGGTTGTGGTGTTGGTGTTGAATGTGTGCTAGGAATTTAATGAATGGAATGGTTATGTTCTATTTTGATTTTGATGCTTGAAAGACCATAATTTGTGAACTACCAAATGAATTATTTGAATTGGAAATAGAGATGAATTAATGAGGAATTGAAACATCTTTAAGGTATAATTGAGGTATAATTGATGAACTATCTTGAAGGTGTCAAACTTTGAAAGAAAAATGGAAAGAAAGTGAAGGTGAACTTTCGGTTCACCCATCCCACCATCGTGGAAATGTTTGGAAGAGAGGAAAATTTATGTTTTGTGTTCGTCATTGAATCATATAAGGATAAGGCACTATACATTGGTGTAATTAGACTTAATTGGGAGCTTAAAATGAACTTAGTTTGATGTTGAATAAATTGATTAAGTGTTTGACGAGTTTAGGTTCTTAAATGATGCTATCATTCAAGAAATGAGTTGTTTGATATCAATGCATATGAATTTGGAAAGCACGAGATGTCAATAGTATCAGGATGTTCTTATGAACACAAGCTAAGATGAATGAGTGAGTAAGATTGTGTATAAGGTTACATACCTTGGATAGTCAATTGAGCATGCATTGAACATGACACATATGCATGTGCATGGATGAATACTTATGTGATTGATCAATTTAGTAATTTATGAATTAATGTGTGTATTGCATGACAATAGAAGCACAAATTGACCGACAGCATCTAAACATTACCGGATCGTCAAGGCAATAGCTATTCTAGAGCATATTTTGAGTTAACCTAGATGTGTAAACTTAATTATATGTGTTTTTGTATGAGTTATATGTGTAGTGAGTTAACCTAGATGTTTTCTCACTATGATTGAATTATTTAGATTATTGTCGATTACTGACTTATTACTGATATGATTGTGATAATTTCAGATTGTCAATTGTCCGAGGATTTTAGTATTCGGGATTATATTGGAAGTCCTTACTAATTGTATGTGAATGTGGGAAAAATGTGTACTCAACTAAATGTTGAATGCTAGATTTCGATCTGATGAATGTGATAAATGATTATGTACACTGGATGAAAGTGATTGCTAGCATATTATGTGAAATGACGCATGTCATGACATTGATATGCATGATTAGATAAAGGAGTTGTGACCGGAGCGACCACAATGAAAAAGGAGCTTAAAGCTCATAAATATGCACACAGAGCCACAGACTTAACGATTAATGAGCTCGGTATCCACAATAGGTACGGGACAATTATGAAATGAGCTCGGTATCCACAATGGGTATGGGGCAGTTAAATAGGTGTTTGGACACAACAAAATAAAAATAAAAGTGGAGTCTCATGTACATTTGCATCCATATCTTTACATGTACCATATGAATATGAATTAAGTGGATATAATGATATGATATGTTTGTGTACATATGGATAATATGAATGAGATGAAATGAATAATTAGATTATCCTGAAATGATTATATGAAATGTTTGTATTCATAATGGGCTTGTTGAAATATGATGAATACTACAATCAGGTACTAAATTCTGAACGATATGATATATGGGATTTGATTCTGAATGATGTGAGATACTGATTGAACTATGTTATATACTTGTGATGTTTATGTCTGTTTGAGTGAGCGCATTGATGATAGTTTAGTCATCCAGTTCGCAAACTCATCAAAATTGCAACGTTTATTTTCAGGTTTAGAGGAGACCTAGCTAGTCTAGTTGAAGTTACTTCTACATTTGGATATGGGTCAGTGTCAGGATCAATTATACCTGTAAATGTCTTAGTTATGTTTTATTAAGGATTGTATCTTTCAACTATTGTATATTATACATGTGAATTTTGGAAATGTAATGACATTTGAGACTGTATATGTTTGTGAATAAAAATGGAACAACATGAATATTGGAATGTTTTATGTTATGTGCGATGGATTAAAAAAAAAGAATTGATTTAACCATCTTAACGTGCCATTTTTGTAGAGTATGTTGCCGAATATCCTTCGGTATATCGGGTGTATGCTCTATGGGAGTGGTAGGTTATATTTAGGCCTAAAAAAGCATACATCAAGCTTTCATTCATAGTAGACATAATACATATAATCATGATAGCTCATTTCACTACTTCAGAAAACCAACACCTTTAATGTCTAAAGGAAATTTCCTCATTATGAAAACACACATAGTAATGGATTCATGCATCATTTTCACTTATATAACATGTTATGTCATTTTTGTGGTAAGTTTGGATGTGTTGATAGATTTTGTCTACTCAAACAAGTAATAAAACCTTTAAAAGTGTGGCTTGAAAAGAAGGAGCCTTATAATTAAGAAGCTAAGCTCATTTGTGATCTTAGAACACATTGATTAACTTGTTTTATAGGTTTCAAAAAGAACAAAAGACAAGAAGTAGAGATGGTTTTCACTGAATTAAATATTATTTTTCAAGAATACCTAAGAAAGTCTTGAAAAAGTTTAAGTGTGGAAAATTTAGTCCTTAAAGTGAACAAGAATGATCATCAAAGACTCTTTAGAAGAGTCAATTGTTGAACCAAGTAAGGGAAATGAAAATGATAAGATGCTTTCAATAAGAGGCAACTATTAATTCTTACTTTAGAATTTGTCATATATTACACTTATTTATCAATTTTAGTGCAAAATTTTATTGACGAATGTTTAAGTTTGCACTGTGATTTCTTTTATAACATTCCTTTGGTATATTGTGGAATTAAACTTAGATATTTTGTGCAAATAGGGATATTGAGTTAACATTTGTTAATATACTAAATGAATTGAGATGTAGTTCCATTAAACTAATGAATGATATTATTAGGAAAGGATTAGACATGATTCTGTATATTTAAAAGTCTCATGTAATGATTATAATAGTTCTTGATTGATATTCCCATTATTTATAAGTGTTTTGAAGTTTTAATTTGAATTTCAAAGGTTGTTTCTCAAGTTATCTTATTAACTGATCGACTAATGTCCTTAAAATTAACTCCCTTTTTGGTTTCAAAAGAGTTTGTTAATTATTTAGTCATTTTTTGGTCACTTATATTGATATATTGGTCAACTAATTGCCTCCTGTAGTTTACCAATGTACCTTTATCTGACATTTATTGGTTAACCAAAGTCCTTATATTTAACATTCCTTTTGCTTTCCGGTGAGTTTACTAGCAGCTTGATCGCTAATTTGGAAGAGACTTAAACAAATTGGTTGACTATTGTCTTCATTGTTCGAGTATTGCCACCTCAACTTAGTAGTATTTTTTCTAGTGAGTCAGTAAGGAGTTTGATCACTCCTATAATTAAACAACGTCCCCTTTTTTTAGAAACTTTTTGGTCCAGTGAGTTTGTAAGTAGTTTGATTGTATATACTAGTTAACCACACCAGTCATCGGTTGAACTATATGGCTTTATAGTTGACCAATATAGCAAGTTCAAAATGAATATTCAATACTGTTTGATCTATCTAATCTGAAACAAGCATTGGTCGACTAGTCTTCATGTTCTAAGAGATTTCTCCTTCTCTTTTATATTTTTCTTACTTGTGCCTCTCAAAATCCTAGATAACTCACTCTTTTCTTCAGAAAATGTCAATGAACTACCTTATCTTCAATTTTTTCTTTCCCCTTAATGTTAAAGATCATTAGCAATCACATTCTCTTTGGATAAATCCCTAAACTTTAGGTTTTTTTAAAATATAATATTTAGATATTTGAAAATTTCTTTATAAATTATATGATTCATTTAGGTTTCTTTTCAAAATAAAGTGTGATTGCATCAAATTAAAATTTTGTCATTCTTGGGTCTCAAACATAGGATTTTTCTTAATTTATCTTAATTAAAAGTTATCTTTTCAAATTGAAACTTTTATAGTTAATTTATAAAAAGAGTTATGGTTGTTTCATTTTCAATTATTTTGATACATGTTTAATTTTTTCAATTTTCATATTTCTATTTTTTAATTTTGGGGGTTTTCAAATTATATATTTTTAATTGATTTTTAGATATATTCATTACAATTCCAACCCTTAATTTTGTCAAAACTTGCCCTTATTTATTTAATTGAATTTTTAAGCTTAGGCAAAATATTGAAATTAGGAAAATTTCAAAATTAGACGCAATATATATTTCTTTCAAAATTGAGTAATTACTTTAACTCTATAAATGTTCAATAGCCTTCTTTCTCGAATAAGCTTACCAATTTAATCAAATTTGTATTAAAATTTTAACTAAATTTTCTTGATGCATGATACTTTATATGTTGCATTTATGGATAAATGATTTCTTTTTGTATGATTTCCAAAAGGGAGAGAAAGAGTAGTGATATTAGATCTAGGAGGAGTGATAAAATTTAAGGGGGTGATTGTTTTTTTTTCATTTTTTTTTGTTATTTATGTTATATACATGTATGGAAATTTCTTTAATATTAGTGTTTGTTTTGTATTTCTTGCACTTCGAGCAAATTTATGTTATCTACATGTATGGATTGTAGAGATTAAGGTTGAGAGAAATAGAATAATTCTAGGGTTGAGAGAAATAGAAAAATTCTTACTTTTGAAAAATAGATACACTTGGTATTTATACAAAAGGTTATCAGCTAAAGAAGGTAATTACCAAAACTAAATAACGTAAATAACAAGAAAAGGAAAACAAAGATATGACTAAATATACACCTAATATACAACTAATAAATATGATATGTTTTGAGCAATAAACCAGGAATTTTACATTCCCTTACACTCCCCCTCAAGCTAAAGGTGGAGTAGGATGAAGGCGAAGCTTGTCCATAGAGTGGTGAAAGCGGTTTGGCAAGACCATCAGCTAGTTGATTAGCACCAGAGATGAATTTTACTGCTAGGTGACCCAGCTTAACTTGCTCACGAACAAAATGGTAATCCAGCTCCGCATGTTTCATTCACCCATGAAAGACAAGATTTGCTGTCAAATAGACAACACCGATGTTATCGCACTAGAGTTGCGCAGGAAGAGAGTGATGAAAGCCAATTTCACGAAGTAAGGAACCCAACCACATGATTTCTACCATGGCATTACCAATGGCCTTGTGTTTGGATTCTGTGGATGAACGGGAAATTGTTGGCTGCTTCTTTGAGGACCATGAAATAAGATTGTTACCTATGTAGACCAGATACCCACCAGTAGACTGGCGATCATCTAGGCAGCCTACCCAATCACTATCAGAAAAAGCATGAAGCTGACTACTAGACCGTTTGGTGAATGTAAGACCCAGAGAAGCAGTGCCACGAAGATAACGAAACAGACGCTTGACTGCTTGCCAGTGAATATCAGTTGGACTGTGCACAAATTGTGCTAACTTGTTGACTGGAAAAGCAATGTGAGGCCTAGTGAGAGTCAGATATTGAAGAGAGCCAAGAACTTGACGGTATAGCTTAGGTTGCAAATAAGGAGAACCATTGCTTTACTTAAAGTGGGATCCGTAGGCGTAGGTGTGGCATATGGTTTGGAAGTTAACATATTTGTCTCATGAAGCAAATCTTCCAAATATTTTTGTTGACTAAGCACTAAGCCTACGAGCTGATGATTAACTTGATTGCGTAAGAAATAATGCAGAGGACCCATATCCTTGACAGGAAACACCTAGTTAATAGACTGAAGAAACCAATCAAGCTTAGTAACATCAGAGCAAGTTAATAAAATGTCATGTACATACACGAGGACATAAAATTTTAAAGTCCCAAGTATCAGATAGAAGAGAGAAGTGTCGGCTTTAGAGGGTGTGAAGCCAAGTTGAAGCAGATAGTCAGTGAGCCGTTTAAACCAGACCCTTAGGGCTTGTGTAAGGCTATATAATGATCTTGGAAGGTGACAGACATGGTTGGGAAACTGGGCATGATGAAAGCCTGCCGGTTGCTACATGTATATTTCATCCTCCAAATGACCATGAATAAAGGAATTGGAGATATCAATTTGTCTATAGGCCAACCATGAACAGTAGCTAATGATAAAAGAGTGCGAACAACAGTAAACTTAATGACATGAGAAAAAGTTTCATGATAGTCTACACCTTCTTGTTGAGCATAACCTTTGGCCATTAACTGAGCTTTATACCTTTGAATACTACCATCAGGATGCCGTTTTATTTTAAACACCCGTTCATTTCCAATAATGTTCTTGGTTGTAGGTTAGGAACTAGTCGCCATGTTTGGTTCTCAAGTAAAGCATTAAGCTCATCCTGTATAGCCTTGCGCCATTCTAAAACTATGTTTGCCTGTGTGACAGTCTTGGTTTCTTAGGTAAGATAATTTGGTTTGGTATGGGCAAAGTGAGCTTGTCATTTGTTTCTAGTAATGGGTTGAGGATTCATTGCATAACTACGGATTGTGGGGGGTTTCAATTGGACTAAGGATTTTGGGTTTGGTTTAGATTGATTGTATTGGGTAAGGTCAACCAAAAGATTTAATCTAGAAGGAGATGTGGATAAATTTTAAGTTTGAAGTGTATCAAGGAAGTTGGTTGTAGGATATTGGGATAAGAATGATTTGGGTTGACCTTGTTTTTAAGGAGATGACATTTGAGAAGGTGAAGATGATAAGGAATTGGATGTTTCAGGTTAGTTTGAGGGATTAGGTAAGGAGTTGGCAGATGTAAGTGATTTGTTTAAAATGAGATTAGTAGGAGATAAACAAGGAGATGAAGAAGGAGTAGGACCCGTACGTAGTGAGGTGGCTGATGTAGGACCCGAGGTGGAGCACACAACATTAGTAATGTTGAGCCAAGGAGTTTGTGTAGGCATGACACTTGATGGAGTAGTAACAGAGTCAGCATAAGGAAAAAAATTCATTGAATTTTATGTGACGAGCATAATAAATTCGACCTGTTTGCTTGTCAAAACATCTATAAGCAACATGATTTGGACCGAGACCAAGATTAACCCACATAATTGTTCGAAAAGAGAATTTATGAGTTTGATACGGTTTGAGCCATGGAAAAATTGCATACCCAAATGGCTTGATTTGTAAATAGTTTGGATTTTTCTTATATAAAATTTGAAAGGGAGATTGTTTGGACAAAACATGACTTGGTAATATATTAATAAAAAAAACTTTGTTTTAATGCAAAATTCCAAAACTTTAAAGGTAAATATGCATGGGCCAATAAAGTTAAGGTAGTATTAATTAAATGACAAATTTTCTACTCAACCGTTCCATTTTTCTCATGGGTATATGGGCAAGCAATTCTATGGTGAATACCAACATGTTTAAAATATGAGTTTAATTTCTGGAATTCACCTCCCCAATCAGAATGAAAGGATCAAATTTTTGCCTGAAATTGTCTTTCAACTAATTTTTTGAAGTGCAAGAAAATGTCATAAGCCTAATTTTTATTTTTCAAAAAATACACCCATTTGTATCAAGAAAAATCATCAACAAACAAAACTATATATTTGTGACCATTAAATGAAAGAGTAGGGGATGGATCCCAAACATCCGAATGAACAATATCAAATGGAAAACGACTCTTGTGTTCAACAACAACTAATGGAATTCTAGACATTTTTCCTAATAAACAACTAAAACAAGGACTCAGTTTAGAAGAATTACTTAAAATGCTTTTATTTTGAACCAAAGTTTGAAGCTTCTTAATATTGGGATGACCGAACCTAGTATGCCACTCATCAAGCGACACCACCCCAGCTGCCAAGGTCTGCTTGATAGGTTGCAACTTGTATACTCCATCTTCACTGGGTCCTTACATCAGCACCCTCTTGGTCACCTGGTCCTTGATAACAAAATGAGTGGGCCAAAATTCAAAGAAACAAGTGTTATCAACAGTAAAATTTTGTATTGACATAAGATTTTTAACAATTTTTGGAACACAAAGTACTTGAAATAAATTTAAGGTATCAGTTTTAGAATAGAGCTGAACATTACCAGTATGAGTAATTTGTAAGCCCTGACCATTACCAACATGAAGACTGTCGTTCCCATTGTAACCTTGAGCTACCGTTAGAGCCTAAACATCAGGGGTGATGTGATAGTTGGCAGTTATGTCAAGATACCAAGCTTGAGGAGTTAGAGGTGACAATAGAGGAGCTTGATAACTATAAGAAGATTGAACATAATTGGATTACGGAAAAAAGTAGTGAGGACCTAAATTACGTGGCTGATGGCCACTGGAAGACGATGCATTTCGAGGCGAATTTCCATTGCAGCAAGTGAAAAATGCGTGATTCACTTTTTCGCAGATTTAGCAAGAAACCCAGGTCATTGATAGTTTCTATTTTGTGACCCATTATTGCCTCCATTACGAGGTCTAGATGAAGAATAGGAAGGAGGAGGGGTGGCAGATTGAGTGGTAGTTTTGATAACCATATTGGCCTTTGGATTATGAAGACCTTGCAACAAATTCTCATGAGTAACTAATTGCCTGTGCAACTCATGAAACGAAATAGGGTCAGTTCGAAGATTCAAAGTAGTGATAATTGTGTGATACTCAACACCAATATTGCGATATATGATTGCATTAAACTCAACAGGTGTAAGTGGCTTACCTGCGGCTTTGAGTTCATCCACCTTAGCTTTTGCTTTTTGAAGATATGCAGAGACTGACATATCATTGTGCTTAAATTCTTGTAATTCAATATGTAATTGAAGCTGTCAATTTTATGACATGGAGCTAAAGGTGTGCGCAAGAGCTGTCCAGAGCTCTTTTGCCATCGTAAGACTAATAACATAGGGAAAGATTTCCTCTATTAGAGATGAAAAAAGCCAGGATAGAAGCATCTGGTCTTTGTTGAACCACTCCTTATATGCAGGGTTCAGTATTTCATCATTGGTAGCATTGAGAATAGTGGAGGAAGGAGAAGGATTAGTGAGAAGATAATTAAGATTCTGATAATTGAGAATAGGCAAAAATTGAGTCTTCCATGCCAAGTAGTTTTTGGTATTCAGTTTGACAGAAAAGGAATGAGAGTGAGTAGAAGAAGTAATGGTGGAGGGA
>JAOQMK010249262.1:0-10224 GCA_027564415.1 Erythroxylum macrophyllum
ATTTGACACAAATAAATATTTTTTATAAATATCTTTAATTATTAATTTAAGTTAAATATAATTCTTTAAACCTGAGTCGGGTTATTATAGTAATGAAATTTGATTAGTCTATGTTTGATGCTCATACTATATGTGTTTTGTCATTATTTTTTAAATAACCAAAGTCTAAGATAAGAGGTTTTTTGGAAAAGTAAAAAACTAAAAGGAGTTTTATTTTAAATTTAACAATCAAGGGTTTTTTTCCCCAAATTTCTTCAACTACAGGGGAGATTTGTATCTTTTACCCCTTTTCTATTCCTTGTTATTGGTGATATAAGCTTTAACAATGTTTTGCATAAATTCCATATATGGCATCAAAATGTCATATGATACATTATTAATGATATCAAAGGCATTAACCCATACATTTTCAAACATAGAATAAATTCAATATATTAAACACTAAAGAAGATTGACTCCCGACATGAAATAAGTTTCAGAAAGAGATGCATACTACTTGATATTGAATAATATATCCTATATATAATAGTGAATGAGTAGTGAGTTAAGTAATTTTTTACAAAGGGGGGTATAACTATGATTAAGAATGATAATAATGAATTGATCACTATTAAAACAATTATGAGTTACAGAATGTGCATTGATTATATAAAGTTGAACAAAGGAAGAATTGAGATGAAGTACCCTAACTGAAAAATTAGTATACATCTTATGTGGAATGGTCCAAGCTCTCAAAAGAATATGAAGGCCAATTACATTACATTCAAAGAGTTGAGATAAAGACACCATGATGAAAAATAAGTATACATGTTAGGTGTTATAGTAAAAAATCTGAAAGGAAAAAAAAGGTCAATTTCTGAGATGAAATTGACAACATTGACCCAAATGTATTCATTTCTTAAATGCTAAGGAGAAGAGCATTGGAATTAAACAAACCCTGTACAAAAATTTCCTAGTTTCCTTCTAATGTCAATTTTCTTTCTATTTGTGATAGAAGAGGAGTGATGCTTCATTTATTGCTAACTTTATTTTCTACTGAAAGTAGTGAGTGACGAAATTAAAGACTCAATATACAACAAGAGTTCTTCACCTTCATCTCCCTTTCCTAACATGTGAGATAGAAATGATTCATAATGCACAAGAAGTTATATTCAAATGTTTAAATTTTAAACGAGGTCCGAGGAAAAGATTATGTATGAAGGTCTATGACAATAATATCGTTCAGTATCTATGAAAAAACACTACAAAATTTTGATCTTATTTAGGGTGAACATAGCTGACAAATTTACAAGATTTCAATACTCTCTTCAAGATAGACCAATTCTTATTGTGACTCGATTGCGTAGAACGAGAAGGCTCTCTCTTATGAAGCAGAAGCAAATGACAGAGCTCCTCAACGATTAGTCACTCACCAATGATTTTGAAAACTTGCGAAGAGTAGTGTATCTAATCTGACTGCCACATCATTTCTTAACTTTAAATTCAAATGAACTGGCATTATTCATTATTCATTAGTCATTTTTTATTTCTTTGTTAATATTGATTCTAAATAACAATTCTAGTAGTTATTCTTTTATTCATTGATATTACATTATTGAATATTTTATTCATTAATATTTATTTATTCTAAATAACACTTCTATTAGTTATTATTACTGATTAATAAAATTTTTTGAAAAAAAATAAGGGAGGGGGATGGCTATATATATTCTATGTAAATATATGGAAAAATCTTGAATCTGGAAAAATATTGCATCCAATAGGATTTGAACCTATACCGAAGGTTTATAAGACCTTTGTCTTATCCATTAGACAATAGACGCTTTTCAAATTTGTCTTTTCTTAGTTATTTTTTTCGTGCTAATAAAGATAAAATATAGAAAAAAATTTAGAGAATTGCATATTGAATTAATTCAATTATAGATTCATTTTGTTATTGTTAAAATTTAGAAATTATAAAAATAATATTTAATTATATGAAAAATTATATAAAAAAGAAATAAGAAATAGATTATAAATAGAATGTATTTAGATAAATTACATAAAATAAATTTTAAAAGTATAAATAAAATAAATAGTTAGAATAACACATAATACATAATTAGAATTAGAATAATAAAGTGTTCTTCTTCTGATTGTTATTTCAAAACTTTTAGTTTTTGAATCAAATAAGTCATTGTATTTCCTAATAGATTGTATTTGTTGGAACAAAATAAGACCCGTAATTGTGGGCTCGGTCATGAAAATAAAAAGGAATCTTATCGGGACACAATAATAAAAAATAAGAAAAAGGTAAAAAAGTACTTTATTTATTTATTTCTTTTTAGTTTATTTATTTATTATTTATTATTTATATTATTATATATAGGTATTTAAATTTATATATTTTATAATAATCATAATCCATTTATAATAATATATTTATAATAAATATATATATATATGTTCTATAATATTGTTATATACATAATAAACTTATTATATATCTTATTTATTATATAATTATATTTATTATATAATTTAATTTACCTTCTTGAGAGGTTCATTTAATATCCAAAAATTGCTCAACAATAATCGGAAAAGTAGGGAATGCTAGGGTGAACGAGAAAAGTTTGTGTAGAGCCGTATCTGAATGTTGGCTAGAAGGTAAGCGCCCTATAGTAAGAGGAGTAGTTATGAACTCAGTAAACCATCCCCATAGGGTGGTGAAGGGAGGGCCCCAATTGGTAGAAAAAACCAGCAACCCCTTAGGGTTATCCATCCTTTTGGAAAATAATTAATGTATTCATTCAAAAAGGTAGAAATTACAATGTGAAATGAAATTCATCCGTAATAATTGGATTGTAACAAACAACAAAATACATATTTAGAAAAACACCTGTAATGGTGTTTCTCATCATCTAAATAAAATGCACTTACATAGCAAAAACAACTTTAAACATCTAGCAATCTTCCTTACTTTTCCATTTCAAACCCATGATCTAAGCTAAACTTTCTAACTAACTGAGGCCCTTGTCATACAGATTAAACAAGTTGAGAAATTATCCACAATTGATTTCTATGAAAAAACTTAAAAAAATGTGATCAAGAGATTCAACTTCATTAGTACATAAAGGGTAGGTCTTATCAGGAATTTGGAATTTACTGCTATCTCTGGTTCCTAGCATTTGAATAACTACTAATCAAAGAAAGAATGAAAGAGCCTTAGCTATTCCTGAACCCCATCCCAATTTGTAAGGGGGAAACCTAATAAGTGAACCTAGAAGAGTAGCACCGCACTCTCGCAAGACATGTACCCGACATCTGGGAGTGATATCCGAGTCTAAGCCTCGCGAGGGTGACATGCTAAGGCACTCAGTCAGTCAAAAATTGGTATAAATTTTTTTAAAGCAATAACATACACACATTTTTAGAAATCCATAATATTTTCGGGCCCACTTTATTCGTAACCTTTTTAACAATACAATCAACAGAATTTCAATAGCCATTTGGGTCCCATTACAAATACAAAACACTTTAGTCATAATGTCTTTACATTACAACATAACTCATTTGTACAATAGTTTCAGAATATACAAATTTGTACTAAGATAGGAAAACACAAATGTAGATGCGAATTGATCCCAACCTCTATCCCTTACTTGTATGCTGTAGGGATACTCTGGTTTCCCTAACGGGGTATTCTTCTGATCCTAAAAAATATTTGTAATTTTTGGGTGAGTTTTGCAAACTCAATGAGAGACCATCATCGATGGCTCACCTAATCACATAACATATAGTTCTTAACTTTGCATACTTGAACACATATCACAGTTACTTGTAAGAACAAGTCAATTTGGCATTTCAAACAATCCACATACTTGACAAAATGCATATGAAATGCTCATGAGACACTTTTCCAATTATTACGTTGTTGTGACCGAGTGCCTAAACTGTCCCATAACTATTTCGGATACCGAGCTCATTAATAACTGTCCCTTATCTGAAGAGGATACAGGGCTCATTTTACATAGTGGGCCTTGGGCCCTTAATTACTGTCTAAGCTCGAGGCTCTTTTCACTAGTTGAGCTTTAAGCTTTGATGGGTGGCTACTCAGGTCACAACTGCCATTATATTTCATGCATTCATGAGATGGAATGCTTCAATCACATTCAATCACTTTCACATATCATCAGACCTCAGTCCAACATCCAACACAATCAATTATATTCATATAAGCATTCAGTAGTCAATCAATACAAAAATTCAAACAAAACAAACAATGAAATGAGACCATCTAGGTCTACTCACAGTACGCTCCAAAATAACATTTGCTTCTAAATTCTGGATGCGCTTGTATGCGGATGTTTATCCTGCATATTCCATTTATGCAATACACAATTCACACACGCTACAAAACTCCTTTATGCACAAATACAATCACTCAATCATATAAATATTGTTATCCCCAAACAAACTCATAGCTTTAGTACTTTGATGTCAACAATTCATTCACTAATTTGTCACTAGCAACTTTCCATTTAATCCCACTGAAAACACGACATCATCTCTCGCTCTATGATTTCCTTAACTTTAATCCTATGTTTGTTCATCCTCAATTTTCCAAAAATATTCAAAGGGAAAACAGAGCATATATGTCCTTATCACTTTCAAAATTTCTGTACTCTGCTCCTGCATGTATTCAATGATTTTTCTACTGAAAATCATCTCTACACCAATATATCACATAAAAATCCCCAAATACGTAAAAACAACACATCTGAAATTTTATCTAGTTTGTATTGTATTCATAAAAATGGACACTTTTTCCATGACTATTTTATGTTATAGCAACCATCCATTTTACCTCATATTCAGACTTCTCATAATAATTAACACGATACTTACTTGTTAAAACTCCAAAATCTTTAACAATCACAAAGCCCTAACTTTCATGCAACTCACGTACTTCATCTTATAGAGGGTTTGGGTCAGGTTTTCTTGAGGCAAAAGAAATAGATGACAAAGTGGTAGCAATAGAAGATAAGGGTAAGTATAGTTTAGCTTTGGTGGAGTTTTTGATGAAAAACTCTGTGTTAAAGAAACAACTTTGGAGAAGAAAGTTATGAAAGAGATGAAGACAAAAATAGTAACTTATTTTTCATGGTTATTAAAGCTCAACTTTAAAGTTGGGACACCTGTCCATTTCTTAGCCACTTATCCACTTCCCTTTAGTAAAAATCACTTAAGTATGATTTGTACTTAAGTTTATGACTTAATAAAACTACTGAAACACGAGTCATCACCCATTAAATTACTTCTAGATTTTTCCATAAAACATCATTTCGGGTCAACTTTGTATGTTTTTTCTGACCCCTATACTGAAGTTATTTAGCAACACTTTCTTCTAGAAACATGTTCCCCTATGTATTATGTTTCCATTGACACCAAAATCATTCAATTTGGTTCAGTGATTTGAAAGATATACTTCAACTATTTTTGGACTGCTCTTGTCCAAAATAGTAAACTATTCAAAAATTCCATCCAGAATTTAAACATCTTAGAGACTGATTCAAAATTTGACTATTTCAGATGGTTTACAGACCTATGTCTCTAGTTGTCTCCAAATTAAAAATCATCTCATTTGGAATCATACAGGTCCATATATAATTAAAATACTGAAGTATATTCAGTAAACTAATATCAATTCACTATCCTGACCGATTCCCTCATTTTCGTTCAATCAATCTTTTTAAAATCAATTTAGAATGCTTCCAATCCTTATGTAGAGGTATAAAAATGTCTTATTAATCCAATGGTTTAAGAATCACTTCACTTGGAGGTCGAATGATAAAGTTATGGCTAAAAGAATCCAATAAGGTTTTGTCCTCAAATCATATTGAAACTGTCTTAGGACAATTAGCATAACTTTCACTACAGATGTGGGATTTAGATGTGTCTTAGACGGTTCGAAATAGGACTTCAAGAGATACAACCTTATGAAGCCATTGAAGACAAATTAAATAATCTACAGGGTAAAAAATAGGAACAGACGATATGATTTCATTTATAGATGATATGACATCGTTAGACGATACAAGATTGAGAAAATTGCCATAACTTTCCCTACAGATATCGGATTAAGCTGTTCTTTGGATAGTTTGAAAGAGGACTTCAAGATATACAACTTTCATGAGATTATGAAGACAAATTCGATCATTTACAGGGTAAAAAATAGGAATAGACAATATGATGTCATTTATAAACGATATGACATCATCAAATGATACAAGATTGGAAAAATTGCCATAACTTTCCCTATCGATATCGGATTAAGGTGTTCTTCAGATGGTTTGAAAGAGGACTTCAAGATATACAACTTTGATGAAGACTCTGAAGACAAATTCTATAAATTGTGTGGTAAAAAATGGACCAAACTATAGTGTATAGAAGGTCAAACATAGAACAAGAAGAAGTTAAACATAGACGATATGACGTCATCACAGACGATACATTTTACAGAAAATATGACATCATCATAGACGATACATTGTTACAGACGATATGTCATCATCATAGATAATATGATGTCATCACAGACAATACTATCTATAATCCTGAACATCTCCACTTATAAAGACCATATCTTTCAACTCCAATGTCCAAAATTCTCATACTGTATACTATTGGAAAGATAAAAGAAAGATCTACAATTCTCAAGAGGAGACTTTTTCAAAATCGGTATAGATCAATCCCTAATTTCCCCTAAAGTCCGAACACGAATTTTACATTCATCCACTAATGTACTGCACCTAGTTCTCAACTTCATGAAATTTTGAGACTCTTAGAGACATAATTGAAATTCAATGTCTTCATAAAAAATGTAGCCATATATCTCTAGTTTAATCCAAAGAAAGAATCATCTCATTTGGATAACTAGAGAAAAAGTTATGGTTAACAGACTGAAGCACACTCAGTAAACAATTTCTAGATCAACCACCACTTTTGTTTCCAAATCTTTCCCTATCACAACTCATACCAAGATCACTCTTTCTACTCCCTCTACTTCTCATTTTTAATAAAATCACATTCAAAATCAATTATCCCTGGAAATTGTCAACGAATGCATGTACACTTATTTTTTAATGCAATGATTCAACATTTATGTGCATATATGCTATCATTATGCATGAACAAGAAAATGCATTTCCTTATCTCTTTTTGAGCTCACATGTACCAAATTTTCGGGTTCTAACCCTTAGTATAGATAGGAATGGGATGCTACATTTCTCCCCTCCTTAATAAATTTCGTTCTCAGAATTAATATCTGATTGATCGATAAGGCAGGGGTATTGTTTCCTCATATGCTCCTTCGTTTTTCATATACTTCCCCACTCAAATACTGTTGGATCCCGTTTCCGGAACCCAACTCTTAAGCCTTCTTGCAAAAACTTGAACGCGAGCGCGCGTGCATATAACCTTGATACCTCGAAGGGTTGCGAAATTTTTTTTCGATCACTCATAACATCATGAAACCCTTATTAGACATAACGATTCATTTTCATTCCCATAACCTCCC
The DNA here is from genome assembly GCA_027564415.1 of Erythroxylum macrophyllum. Taxonomy (NCBI): domain Eukaryota; kingdom Viridiplantae; phylum Streptophyta; class Magnoliopsida; order Malpighiales; family Erythroxylaceae; genus Erythroxylum; species Erythroxylum macrophyllum. The sequence goes on from JAOQMK010249262.1 coordinate 7,559, forward strand.
AAAAATCCACTCACGAAAAGATCACTGGTACGCCCATGCAAAAATAGTCACTAAGCTTGAATTCAATTTGCCTGCTTGTGAGCAAAATTTGGAAATCTTAAAATCATAATTTCAATTTGACTTCTTCACATAAATCATAGCTCTATGTCTCTTGTTTAATTTAGAGCAAGAATCACCTCAATTGGAGTTCTATAGCTCAAGACATCAACAAAATGCCAACTTATTCAATAATATGTTCTATCTCTTTACTTGAATCCCTGTTAGGGAGTATATTCACTTTGGATGATCACTCTTGACATAACTATTTGATCTGCTTATTCTAACTTACTTCAAACGAGGGTTTCCGACTACCATAATCTATACTGTTCACGCAATCTTGATCAATCACCTATCCTCATCATCACACTATCGGCTATTCTTAATATCTCGGGAAGACCAATTTCTATTGTCCTCACAAGGTCATAATATTCAAGTCACTCAAAACTCGATGGAGTAATGAACATACTTATTCTCGCATGTACTTGGGTGACATCATCAAGTTCATCCTATTTTGACCATTTGTAAATTCTGGTTCACATTCTTGCCACTTTGGTCTCTATTAATCCTAGACAATATTCTTCTCTTGATTTTCAAATTATTCCTTATTGTAACATTTTTAGCAATTCTCCATCTATCCCCACATGATCATTGCGAGCACTTTCATGTGTCACTCTAGTTTTCCCTTAACCTTTAGACTATGAGAGCTATAACTAACATCATATCCAATAAGTCATAAGTTCATTTCTTTGCCATCCCCACACATATATTACCTACGTTCTTAAATATACTCACTTGCATATGATGATGAATCATCATATAGATACTCTCAATATCAACCAATTTAACCTTCTTGGACTTGTACAAATATCACTACCCTTCATATTATCTTCCCATTATCCTTCATATAATACCTTGCATATATATATATGAGCCATTAATTTCAAAATTCAAACTTATAAAATTAAAATCATCACATATTTCATACAGAACTTGTTGCCCGTAATGGCACTTTTCAAAAAACTTGATTCCATGTACTGGATATCTTTCGAAAACCATTCCGAAAACATAATTTCATAAACATGCAATCCTTTCAAAGAAATGTTTTTCATAAATCATCACATAATTCGCATATAAACATGTAGCAATTTCGCAATGCCTTCAAAGCACAATTTATGCAACATTTATGATGCAATTTAAATCAGTGCATTTTCTTGCTTTAAAGGAAACAAAATGGCTTATGTAATGTATTATAAACATGTACCCACTGAGGTTCCGATTTCATCTCCTTAAAACCATAAGAATTTCTATTTTCATGATGTTCTACTTGTACACTTTAATCTCATCGTTCCTCTTGTCCCCCTGTTTTTCCCAACCAATCCATCATCATAAATTCACATCTTTATCACATTTAGGGGTAAACACGATAATATATTATTCAATTCCACCAAACAGATGCATTGACTCATTATCTATCATAATGGACCACGTACTATTTCTCATCTTTAATTATGCACAACTTCCATTTTCTCATATCATGAAAGGGTATCGTTTTGTTCACTAAGTCGATCACCTCAAACCCTTAAAAATTTCCCTTGTGCATAACTTATACACATGCGCCCATGTAAGATCTCAATTCCGGCGCTCTGATACCACAAAAACTTCCTTTGAGTTATAACCACATGTTTCTTTCAAAATTCTTGTCATATAATTGAAATCACAAGTCATGCATTTTTCAAATGTTCATAAAACCATGAATGCATTAAACTTGCCACAATTTAATCACATAATATATCACACATAACACTTAACACATCATAATGGTTTGGCAAGCCCACAATTCTTGACGAACTACACAATTCCACAAAATGGCCTTGTGTAGTTGTATACTTAAGGAGTCCTTGAAGGAGCTCCGTGTCACTAGCGGGCAGGTGGGAGAAGCCTATTTCATGGGTCAACGTGCACGTGACAGTTCTTGGGTGGACTGTACCTAACCCACATAACATGTAATCATGATCTTGAAAGCATTTGCCATAATTGGCACATTCTTGAAAATCTTGTTTTTCATGAACATGCAAATTTTTTTTTAAAATCTTTGCATGTAGCAAATCATACTTCCTCAAGCAATTTCACATAGCAACCAAATTCACATAATAATTCATCAATTCATCAGTCAATTTATCAATCAAATTCTCATAGCAATTCTCAAATCATTCAAAAACCATGATTTTGAAAATCATTTTATCTTGATATTTGAAAACATATCAATGGCTCATTATTAAAGTTATAAACATAAAACCCACCTTAAATCCTTGCTTGTTCTTGTCTTCCCTTGCTCTTGATTCCTCTAGCTCCAATTTTCCTCTTTAATTTACTTCATCACTATTCACAAAATCCTCAAATCAATTAACTCTTCAATTGAGAAACCCATAACATAAGATCACCAAATTGATCTTAAAATTCACAAACCCACATCATTCTTAAGATATCTAACCCACAACCCATTCAAAACTCAACAAACTATCAATCCTATTACCTTGATCTTCACCCAATCAAAGGGTTTCTTGGCTCATCTTGAAGCTCTCATCATTCTCCACGTTTTTCCCTTCTTGAGCAACTCGAAAATCCTT
>JAOQMK010249277.1:0-10224 GCA_027564415.1 Erythroxylum macrophyllum
AAATTTTATTGAATAGAAGCTTGTCTATTTATACAGTTTTTCTCTAATTTAAATTCAAAAATCAGATAATATCTAATATAAATCAGCATAAAATAAAATCTAAACTTAAAAAAAATATTCTGATAATATCTTTGACTGTTTCAAAGTCACATGTTCAACAATTAGAAATCCCAATTAGAAAAGCATCATAAGCCAATTCGTTCAAAACTGCGTTATTTCATGATAATCTAGTGCAGGCATTTCTGAAACGAAAGAATCAAGTTGAAGTTTTAAATTTGACATTGCTGATTATATTACAACTGGGGATTAATGCAGTAATTGTAAAAATAGATTGTAAATAATGCAAATAAATTTATATATAAAAAAAGATTGTTATCTCAACTTTACAAATTTATGTAAATCTTTTGTACCCAAAACATTTGACAATACGGAGAATATAATTGATACCATGGCAGCATTGTTCACTATGGTAATGCCATGAACAATTTAGTGGACAATGCTAATGTGCTACTGGTCATGCCGTATTTTCATATTTTGGTTTTTTCTTTCCCCTAGGGTGTCGTTGGCTTTAACAGTCGTAGAAGAGAAAAATAGACATACAATCGGTTGTTATTAATTAGGTTTATTTAATGTCTATGTTTAGGCTAAAAGATATGGAGCTCCGTTGTAGTTTAAATTACTTTTAAAAAAACTCTCAATCTTTAAAATTCTTGAAAAAAAATTACAAGATAAAAAGATATGGAGCTCTCTTCTAGTTTAAATAAATTAAAAAAAACTCAAATTTTAAAATTCTAGAAAGAATTCCTTGTAATTTTCAATTTTCTAAAAAACCTCCTCCTAAATTAATGTTAAAAAATAACTGTGAAATACATGTAATGTGAATATCATATGTAGACTACAAATGTTGCTAACATAATGACTCAACCTAACTCTTAAATTCAAAACGAACTAATTAATAGAATTTATGTCAAGGAGATCCACGATAGAAGTGTTACATTTTTTAAGAAAATTAATATAATATTAAAGGAAAAGACAGAGTAATCTAAACTTAGTTTTTATTGATTTAGAGAAGAATTATGATAGGATACTTAGGGAGATCTTGTGGAGGTGTTTAAAAGTTATAGGAGTTTCTTTGTCTTATATACAAGTTATTAGAGATATGTATGAAGGAGTAAAGACTAGAGCAAGGACGATTGGAGGAGATACGAAAAAAATTCTATTAATATTGGCTACATCAAAGCTCCTCATTAAACCTTTTTTTGTTTGTAGTAGTGATGGATGAGTTCACCAAGAATATTCAAAGAGATCTGTCTTGGTATATGCTATTTGCTAATGATATTATCTTAGTGGATGAGACAAAAAAAAGTGTAAATGTCAAGATAGAACGTTAGAATCGAGAGATTTTAAATTGAGCAGAACTAAGACTGAGTATTTAGAGTATATCTTTTTAGGCCATAGGGTGGATTTCGATACAGAGGTAAAGATCGGTTTAAAAGTTAAACCACGGGAAAAGTGTTTTAAGTACCTAATGTCTATCACTTAAAGAAATAGAGAGATTGATAAAGATATAGTCCACTATATTAGATCTGGATGACTTAAGTAGAGAATTATATCAAGAGTTTTGAGTGACAAGAAGATACCACTCAAGTTCAAAGGTAAATTCTATAGTTTAGTGATTAGGCAAGCTATGCTATATATTAAAGAGTGTTGGTTCATCAAACAAAACAGAGTTGCAAGCTAATGGTGACAAAGATAAGGATGCTTCATTGGATGTGTAACCTTACTATAAGAGATAAGGTCAAGAATGTATTCGTACAAGACAAATTAAAGTTGACCAGTATTAATGATAAATTAAGAGAGATGAGACTTAGTTGGTTCATGCATGTTAAAAGAAAATATCCTAACGCTCTAGTGAGAAGAAACAAGAAAATAGTACTTAGAGATTGTAAAAGAAAAAAAATGAAAGCTTAAGAAAAACTGAGATGAAGTGATCAAGAACGATATGACTTTGTTGAAACTTACCAAAGATATGACCCACAATAGAAAACTTTGGCGTACTAAGATACCGATAAAGGATCTCATATAGAGAGGTCTTTATCATTCTCTTAAGTCCTCTAAACTTTTTACTTCGAGTCAATCGTTTTATAGATAACCTTAATATTTTTTTTATTTATTATGTAGTACTTCTCTCCTAGTTATTTAGCCTAAGTAGTTTCTCTTTTCATTGTAATGACTAGTATGAGTTATTCTTGTACTTATCTCTTTTTGTCCTAGTTTGTGTATTTATTTACGTATTTTATCTTGTATTGTTAATCTTTACCATGTTCTATAGGTATTGTATTACATACTTTTATATGTTTAGTTATACGTATTTATTGATATGTTATATTATTATTAATTTACACTACATGTAAGTTTATCGAAAACAGTCTCTCTACTATGTAGAGTTAAGGTTGCATACTATTGGGTCTCCCTAGACCCAGCATTTTAGCGAGAATCTATCTAAGTGTTATTGTTGTTGTTATCTTATACAACATTAAAGGAAAGTATAGTTCAATTTTCTAAATAAAACATTATTCATATAATCTTGAGGACAAACCCTCGCAATATAATATATACATACATATTTGAAGTATTTATTGAAATTGACATATTATAATTTTTTAATGAACAAATTAATTTATTTTCTTTAACCTTTTTCATCTATAAATGCTTTTGATGAATTATTTAGCATACAATTATCGTAAACCTTAATAGGCAGGAAAATGCCCAATTTATATTTCTATAATTTAATCTGATACATCTATTACATAATCGAGTGAACAATCATGGTTATTTAGCTAATTAATTCTTAATTGGACTTAAGCATAATTGTTAACTTAACGTTAGGATATATTCTAACTTTCTCTCACTTGGTATAACCATAAAATAATGATAAAATTAAACAACACAAGTTCAAGTAAATAAAAATAAATCTTGAAAATTTAACATAAGTAACTTTGTATGATAAAACAAAAAAATGAGTTATAATTGTTACACATTATCTATGCAACATATACCCTTCTATATACTACAATATTTGTTACTCACTATTCTAGCTCTATAAATAATGATATAAACAAATTTCATTATGGTTTACATATTATATCTCATAAACTTTTTTAATTAAAGTATAAAACATAAATGTGTAGACTATTATAAAATAAAAAAATCACTAATGCAGAATAAGAAACATATAAATGAGCTTAGAGTGCCAGCACAATCAAAAATAATTTTCATTCGATGGTATAACCAAGACCCATTCTATGTACATATTCTTTAAATATCTTTGGTCTTAAACCCTTAGTTAATAGATATGCTACCATTAGATCAGTACTAATATACTCGATAAACACTATCTCTTTTTGAACTTCCTCTTTAATTATGAAGTACTTTAATTCCAAATGTTTGGCATCTTTTGAATAGTTATTGTTCTTTGTGAAATTATCATAATAAATATTAAGGGCCTTGGTAATAGTACCGATAACCCCAAGTCCTAAAATGAAATTCTATAGCCACAGTGCATGAATTAAGGCTTCAAAACATGTCACAAACTGTCCTCTATAGTGGATGAAGTAATGATAATTTATCACTCTTTTATGATATTACTATATTCGCTAAAAGAAAAAGGTAAACAAATATGGATTTTCTGTTATTAAGACATCTAAAAAAGTATGAATCCGAGTATCCAATCAATTTCAAATTATCAAATCGTGAATACATAAGTAGTTCTTTGTTCCTTGCAGGTACCTTAATACTTACTTTATAGCTTTCCAATATCAAAGAACTTTGATATATGCTCAATTGTATAATCCTTATAATTCCAAGTATGTAGTTCTTTGTTCCTTGTAGGTATCTTAATACTTACTTTATATCGTTGAACTCATTAAAATTGTATAAGTTTATAATTTATAAATATATTAAACTACCTACAACTAAAGCATAAGGATTTTATTTCATTTTTTTTCATTCTACATTATTCTTTAGATATTGTACAAGACTAAAATTTTGGCCTTTCTGAGTACAAACTATACCTATTGAATACTATATTAAAACTCTTTAGATTTCTTTTAATATAAACTTTTTGAGACAATTCCAACAGTCCTTATGATTTGTCACAAAAAAATTTCAATTCATATTGCGTAAGATACCTCTTGCATATTTTTCATCTAAAAATTATTAGAGAAAAAATCTTTTGTCTCATGTACCATACCCAAATTATTAGCAGTATGTAAGATATCATCAACATATGAAACTATGGAAACAAAAACTTTTTCTCATGTAACATACTTAAATTATTAGTAACAAGTAAAATATCATCAACATATAGAACTAAGAAAACAATCTTACTCTCACTAATATTTCTAACCAAGGGAGGTTCCAATTGGTCTTTTGATTATGACAAAATATAATTGCTACTAATGAGTTTATTGTTTTGATGAAAACCAATAAAAGAACATAATGAATTTATAAACTCAAAAAGATAGCTTACGAAGTTGATAAAGAGTAAGCTGAAGTTTCTAACCATCAAAATGAATCTTAAAACAAGAATAAAAGAATATTAAGGCATATTAAGGTCATTCATTAGTTTGTAATGTTAATTTTCATTTAATCACTTTGATGTTCTAAAAGGCTCACCATACATAAACATTTCATTTCACGTTATTACATAAGTCTTTCCATTCATCAAGAGGAATTAAAGCTTTTAGTTTTAATATAAAAGCCTCTTGACATTTCAAATAAACTATATGAAACATTTTGGGAAGTTTTTAATTCATAATTGCATTAAACAAATTGAGTTTGAGCATTTAAAGTTGTAAAAATCATATTTTTAGAGTGATTAGTCGACCTATATAAGTTAGTGGTTGACCAATATAAGTTAAAGTTGTTAAACTTAATGTATCGTGAGTTTGTTATGACATTGGTTAATGTATTGGTCAACTAATATGCCTACTAGTCAACTAGTGTTATAATGACTAATAAACATGGTGCTTTTATTGCATACTAGTCAATTAATACTCTACAAATAGTCGTTGTAAGAGCTAGTTCTTATCTCTAACAGCTAGGAAGAGTCCTAAAACACTATAAATAGTTATTTTCTTATTATTTTTATTATCAAGAAGCATTTAGATGTATTTTACACACATTTTTTAGTGTTCTTTAATAATTTGAGCATCATTGTCTCATATTTGTGTGAATAAGTCTCTTTGGAATTATCAAGTGATAAATGAGCTATTTTGAGTTGTAAAATTTGGTTGGAGCATTATATTATTGTATTTGGGGTGACCTAAGTGAGATTGAGGTTCCTCTTCACTTTAGAAGAAGATTGTAAAATGGTTCCTTTTTATGGAAAAATATTATATAAAGGTTATTCTTTGCCTTAAAAAAGGAATTATAATAGAATTTCAAGAAGATTCTTAGGAGTAGACATAGGCAAGGGTTACTTGTTGAATCACTATAAATCGGTTTGCATTTTCTCTTTCTTATTTTATTTAAATTATTATTCAATTGTTTGAATGGTTTATATTAAGTAACCCATTTATTATATAAATATATATATATATATATATTAATTATTATTAAATTAATTCCCTTAGGAAGAAAAATTCTTGAATTTTATAAACTTCCAATTCACTCGCTCGTAGGTGCCACTAAAGACTAAGAAGTAATGTCAAAACAAGTATATTAGGCTAGTATTTCTAATGAAATCCTATATCAAAGATCATAGTGGCATATTTATGGGCATTATCATCATCACTAATTAAGAGGGACAAAGCATTAGTAAACTACCTTTCTTTGATGGTAATAATTACCTTATTAAAAAACTAGGATGAGATTCTTCTTAATTGCTGAAAGTGTAGACCTATTGAAATAGTTTCAAATGGTCCCTTTATTTAGATGAAAATTATATATAACAAAAAGGTAGTCAAATTGAATAAAGAATGGGAACCTCAAGATAAGAATTAGTTTCCTTCAATATTAGGGCCATGCATATCCTTTTTTGTGCATTAAAAAGAAATATATGTGTGAAACGGCTCATGAAATTTAACATATTTTTAAAATTACACATAAGGGAACCAAACAAGTAAAGAAGAGAAAAGTAAGCTTACTAACACATCAACTTGAATTGTTTCGGATAGAGCATGATGAAAGCATATATAGAATGTATACTAAATTTATTGATATTATTAATGCTCTCAAAGGTCTTTGGAATCCTATGATAATGTTGAAATGGTAAGGAAGTTGCTTAGGTTACTTTCAAAGATGTGGATGGTTGTGTTTTTTATATTATAAGTTTTAACCTCAAGTACATGGTATAGTTATAGCTAGCATTGACAAGTACAGGTTAATCCCACTTATAGTCTATTATTAAGCCTTTTTTCTATTATCTAACAGTTGAATCAAGTTGTGGAGTTAATTTAAAACTAAACTAAGTTTTAACACAATAATGAACAAAGATGAAGAAAGCACTACGATTAAATGATATCAAATAAGTAGTGCCTAGGTGATAAAACCCTCTAAGATAACTTTACCCTTTATCTTGCAAGTAAATTATTGATTATTGGACAGTATAAATTTCTATCTTATGTTAATGTCTTCTCAACACTATTAATGACTAACTCTCAGTTGATCAACTGGAATTTCTTTCTAGTTAAAACCCTTAAGATTGCATTTAGGGATAGCAATGGGCTAGGTCGGGCCCCTCAAAGCTCGATCAATCCCTAAACCATTCAAGCCAGAGACTACGGAGCCTGAACTTGGCCCATCCAATTTTTTTTTAAAATAAAGGTTCAAAAATATGTAATTTTTGTTACAATGGTCAATCCTCGAGTAGGTCCAAGCTTAGGCAACCAAAGCTTGAGCCTTGCCCGAGCCCAATTGCAACCACCAATTGCATTACTCAATTCGTGAATTCCACTATTAGACTTGACTCTAATCTAGAGTATTTATATCGACGTATCTCTAGGTTTACATGTAACTCCTTCCAACTATGGTAGATCTATTTAAACAAAAGGATTTCTCAACCTCAATCATATAAAATCAAACATTGGACTATTATCCCAAACATATTGGTTCAAGAATATAAACACATAGTTGAATCACAATCAATCAATAAAATTGCAGTGGATAAAAGAATATATCATACTATCCATCCTAACTAAGGGTTTATCACATCTAGGTACTAAACATCCATAATCTATATCCCCTTTTTTTTATATCTCTAATGAAATCTTCTTAAAATTTGGATCAAAGGTTGCTCTCAACCAGAACTCATACGGTAATCTTTATATTTTTCTTGTCCTATGTTTAAAACCACTTCTTCTTTCCTTTTTCGGTGTATAATTTGACTTTAATTGTTTCTTTTTTTATTCTTTATAATTTCCTTTTATATCAAAAACTAGGGCTTTTAAAATATACACGGTCACTTACACTTACACGACTATGTAGGTGATCGTGTATCTCAAAATTTCCTCTAAATTGCAGCTTTACACAATTGTAGAAAATTACATGGGCTACATACACAATCGTGTATTTCACATACATGTGCATGTATCTTAACACATTTATAGTGACTTAAACAATCCCCATACAAAAATTTGTATCTCCAAAGTTGTTTCAGTTCTTTCGATTTCGCCCTAATTCTCTTCTTTTTGGTCTATAAAGACAACTAAGCACCAAAAAATACCATAAACCTCTCAAATAACAAGTAAATCACACTAAATATTGGTATATAAATATAGTAAATTAATTATTTATCAAGCATCTGCACACTTAAGCTCTTGCTTTTCCTTAAGCAAATATAATCCAAGTCATCAAACTTACAAGTATCCCTTATTAACTTCAACCTGTCCATCCACACCACACCCTAAATCATCATGTCATATCAATTAAATTAATATACAATTAGATTCAAGTCATCCTAGAATCAACCTTCATTAGTTAATAACAATGGCATTCATATAGATAATTTTTTGAAATCAAAAGCACAAATTTTCACAACTTCACTAATGATTCACTTAATGCACTCAAAGGGCTAGGGGTAGAAAGTGTAGGAACTCTCAAATCAATACATAGGTGGATTATTAACCATAAGCTTGTAATAAAATCATACTCTGCCATTTATAAATAAACTAGAAACAAGAACCAAAAGGTTTCGTTACAAGGTTTTAGTGAGGTTTAGATAAAGGTACAATAGGGATAATAAAAAGGGTGATAACATTAAAGGAAAATTAAATAAAAAATTACATGAAACTTAGTTGTTGTTATTATTATTATTATGTTTTTTTGGTTTACTTTTTCGAGCATTCACCATGTACCATAATTAAAGAAATATTGGACCTTTTTAAATTTCTTCACTATAATCCAGGTTTCAAGCAATCAAGTAAATGTAAATCCTTCAGGGTCTAAATATATAATGAAAAGGCTTTTAAGAAAAATAATGTAAAGATTATTAATGTGGTTATAATCAATGAAAGTCTAAGTCTCAAAAGTAGTTACTCCTAAGGGATAAAATATGGTAGGATAACAATCAAGAAAATAGGTTAAAACAAATAGTTAAACCTAAATGCCTTTATCATTTCAATGCTTTTAGTTTAACAAATATGGCCTCAATATGGATAATAAAAGCATATTCTAGAATCATTTAACTATCCATGATAACACACATTAAAGAATAAAAGAGCTTAAAATAACACTGTTTACTAAAAATATGACTTATAAAAGTAAGTCTATTTTAACTTTCATTCTTTTGCATAGTGATTCAATTCAAAAATCAATAAAAATATAAAGTAGTTTTGACAAGTTTTAACTAAAATAGGATATCAGTTAATAAGAATTAATAAAAAAGATTACAATAAGCTTAAGAAAGTTGAAACCCTTCCTTACACTTAAAATTATGCATTGTCCTCAATGTATATAATAGAAGCACAAATAAATAAAATATCAACAAAAGCATAAAAAGTGAGAAAGGTATGAATTGCTTTCTTGAATAATAAGATTTACAAAGTTCTGAATTCAGTGAAGAGTTGATCCTCGGTCGTCAGAAGATCCTCGAGTCTCCGAGCCTTATACTACTATTGAACCAAAGATGATGCAGTCACTCCATATGGTGTAGGTGGTATAGATATCCTATGATGTTCCGCCATCTATACTAAAACCTCCATCCATATATCGTGTGCCTCGCGTCTCTCCATTCACTCTGTCAGCATTGCCTAGTTTACTCAGATATCCTGAGGAGCGTTTCAACGAATCAGCTGATATTTTTATTTTTTTGTCGATTATGCCCTCATTTCCTCGACACTTTCCTTGCGTCTCTCCCATTTCTTGGTTCTCACTTCTCACGATAAAACCAGATCAGGCAGTGCTAGAGCCTCCACCACGACTTCGTCTGCGACTCCGACGGCTGGTCTGATATTGCCGCCATTGAGGCTATTGAGATAGTGAAGGAGAGGCTATTGTCGTGAGATATGGCAGAATCGCTGCCAATAGTGAAGGAGAGGCTATTGTCGTGAGATCTCCAGTGAGTTTGTATCCTTCTTTTGCGTTTATTGTTTGCTGGTAATTTATATGAACGTGTATTTTGAGTTGGATTAATGTATTCAGCTTTTTGGTATTCAAATGTTGGAGGATGTGAAATGTGGATTGAAATGGAAGTTGATTTGTATTCTGTATTTGGATTGTGTCGTTTTTCAGTTGGTCTCTGCGAAATGACGATAAATTGTATATTGTGATTGGATTTTGAAACGCAAACCATGACATTCTTGCTAATTATCAATTTGATTGGGCCTTTTCCTTTTCTTATTTTATGCTTGCCTTCTACTTCCAATTAAGCTGCCTGTATGTTGCCCTTCTGCCGTTTCTTCTTCTACTAATCATTATGTGCTGCTGTATGTATTTATCATTGTCTGGTTATATATTTATAATAAGAGTTTTATTTACTCTATCTAACCCCTTATTTTTGTCTTGAGAAACTTTCAGCAAAAGCTTGCTAAGAGAGACAGTGGGTTCCTCACACTCTCTCTAATGCTTCTCATAAAAGGAATAAAAGGAGCAAGGAAAGTTGTTTTCATAGGCGTCCAGTTTTTAGTTAAAAATTTAATAGGTTCTTTATTTTCTTTGCTTTGTATCTTCTAGAGAAAACAAATTGCTTACCCCTGCTCCAGATGTCTTGATATCCCAATTAAT
>JAOQMK010249285.1:0-10223 GCA_027564415.1 Erythroxylum macrophyllum
ATTAAACGTTCAGACAATAATTGACTACTCCCCTTTGAAGCCCTCGGTGAACTCAAGCCGACGCTACATCTTCAAGAGGTCCGGAAACCTAGCCACGCATAACTCTGACGATGTCCATCTCTGCTATTGGAACTCCCGCGCTAAGCATGACTCCAGCGGCTGACGAGAAAGGTGGTGTGGCATCGATGATGATCGGTGATGTAGGCGATCATGTGGAATCGTCACTGGCGGCTGCCGAATGTGAGTCTGGTGTCTGTGAGGTGTATTCGGTGGTGGAGAAGATGATGAAGAAGATGGTGTGTTGTGTTCTGTGACAGTGTCTCAATGATGGTCCCCCCTAATGACCTAATTAGGCAAATATTTAAAGAACCGAGGCGGGCCGGGTCGGAATAGTGAGATAATTTCTATTTATGGTTCGGGTATCCGACTGGACGTTGCGACGTGTGATCTGGCTTGCTCGTCGCGTCGTGTAAATTGATGGACGTCGCGACGTGTGAACTTGACTGGCTCGCCGCGACGTGTTTGCGGCGTGTTGATGTTTACGTCGCGACGTGTGATTTGTTCTGCTGATGCTCCGCGACGTGTGATGGCTCACGACCTGTTGACTTCTTGGTTGACTCCTTTGTGTTCCTACAATTAAATCACAATTTGCAGCATCAATTGTCCTTGGGAAAATTATAATGCAATTAAGATCAATTCATAACAATTTTACTGACAATTTGCAATTCATATGAGCTAATCACTGGGAATCAATTTAAGCACAAAAAATCATCAATTAGGAGTCAAAAAGTTCATTAACATTTATACAAATGCAGCCAATTTATAAGATAAACTTGGCTCAATCAATACCCTACCGATTAGTTTATGGCAAGGATTTACCTATGGAGTTAGAGCATAAGGCGTACTAAGCAGTTTAAGCATTGAACTTTGACTTAAAAGCAGTCGATGAGAGAAGATTGCTTCAGCTAAATGAATTAGAGGAGCTGAGATTGCACGCCTATGAGAATGTCAAACTGCACAAGGAACGAACTAAGAAATGGCATGATGCTCATCTGAAAAAGGACTTTGAGATCGAAGATATGTTCTTATTGTTCAACTCTTTCCATCAATTATTTCCTGGTAAGCTAAAATCAAGATGGAGTGGCCCGTTTAAAGTCAGTAAAGGTGAGACATTCAAGATCAATGGACACCAATGTAAGCCTTATTTTAGAGGATATTTGCCCAAGGATTAGGAAGTGCTTTCCCTCTTTCCCCTCGAGTAATAAAAGCACGATGAAGAAGTCCTGGTAGTGCCTTTAAACTTAGCACTAGTTTGTATATACATTTATTCTCCTTATGTTTGTGTGTTTTGCTTAATTAAGATTTTTTAGTTTTCTTTTTCTCATTGTAGAAAAGAGATTAAGTCACGATTGGTGAAGATGGAGCACCAACAACACTATCAGATGAAGAAACTCCTCAATTTTTCGAACTTCAAGGAGTACATGTGTTGTCACCGACACCTTTGCCACCATAATCTCCATAAGCATTCTCTTGCCTTTACTTTTTATTTATTTCAATTGTGTTTTCGATTTGTGTTATGTGTTTAGTTATCCCATTGCATATCACCTTCACATAATAAGGACAATGTGTCATTCATGTGTGAGGGAGTGATATGCAACTATATTTACACTGTTGGATCGAAAAATTAAGAATGCAACATTTGGATAAAACGGTATATTTCAAAACTTTTTTAAAAATTAAATTTCAGCGGAAGTAATATAACCAAATCAATATGCCAAGCCATACAGGATACGGTATAAGGAAATATAATTTACATAAGAACAAGGTGGTAGAAATTTACCGACTCCATCGCTACAGCTTTAACTCCTCACCGTTCTATCCTATCCTCGACAATGTATCATCTCCTAGGTAATGTATCCTCTTCTCTTTGTTACATCCTCGACCAATTCGATCTACCACTTAATCTGCTTGGACAACTTGGTTAACAAGATCTTTTGGTGGGAAAGGATAAGAAAACTTGAAGAGATTTTGCCTTAGAAGAAAGAATCCAATGACGAGACACATCTCATGCAATTTTCAACTATACCATGCAAGATAGGAGAGAGAGAGTCAAAAAAGCAAGAACACTTCTTACTCTACTTGTCAATTTCAGTTATCATCAAAGAAAGAAGTGATGTGCATCTAATGCGTCACTTCATTCTTTAATCAATCATAAAGAAGCCAATAAATGAGACTCTTCTCATTTTTTTAAGATGGCTATATGAAAAGACTAATAACCAAAATGTGACTTCTCATTTTAGGTTTTTATGATGAAAGAAGGAAGATGGTCCATCAAATGCGCCTCTTTTTTCTTTAATTCAATAAATGCTAAAAGGTTACAAGTTATCATTACAAGACAACCATTAAACTATTTAATGATATGATTATTACTCCATTTAATGATGATAAAGCATGATAAAAACCATCCTAAATATAGCAAACCAATGCTAAATGTGCAGTTGCACATTTATCACATTAAAACTGAAATTCCACCTCCATTTATCTTTAATAAATTTGATTTAATTTAATTAATCTAATTCATCAAATTAAATCAAATTCTAGCCCATTTCTAAATGTTCATATGGGCTTTTAATTAACAATTAATTAAAGTAAGCCTAACATTCAATCATAGGCTTTAAAACCTATATTTGTATTTCTTACTTTGCTTGATAACCTTCCTAGAAGCCAAATGGGGAATCTAATTGGACCTACATAATTCAAGCTCCAATAAGCTCGAAATTAATTTAATCTCATTAGAATTAATTCCAGCTTATTAACTAAATGTCATTTCACTAAAGACAATTAGTTGAACTCTTGAATTACTAAATATTATGAGAACACATGTTTCAAATAAGACGTCCAATTGCAAACTCTAATATGAACCATATTATAGGCATCCGCACAATAAAGGGTAAAATTATCGTTTTGCCCTTATGTTGGTGTTTTCATCTAGATCTCCCGTTTTACTCTATTTGGTGATTAACACACAAGATCTCATCATGGCATTAAGAGTTGATACGTAGCTAGTCCATCAAACAACTGACGCCAGTTTAATCACCAACCTCCATAAAATATCTAGAAGTGATGATATCACTATTAACTCTTTATTTGAGTGAATGTTCGCTGATACATGTTTCAATTAATAATTTCAACATGCAGACACTAGATTGATACCCTGCAAAAATCTATCCCGATCATATCAAGAATTGTAATGAAAGACATATGAGTTCACCACTCATCAAGATTGTGGTTAATAATAAAAGAATGTCAAATGTCGATAGTCAACTACTATCATAATATGAAACACATCATTCCCTTGAAGTAAACTCTTTTACTTACACGGAGATAAATGGCAACACTACATTCTAAACCATAATCAAGTGACCAACTTGATTATTCACCTGTGAATCAATTATTTTAGATTATAATAATATACATGTTTCTCATACATCTCTATGTATATGCCTATTACTTACAAAAGAATCTCGGTACCTTATGACTAGTTTATTATGCTTATACATATAAAACCAAACTCTTGTTTTATTAATAATAAATATTTTCATTACAAAAAGTAACTGGAAGAAAATTAAGTTATAAGTAAATACACTTGCTTTCCAGGGCACTATATTTACATAACTCCAACAATCTCCCACTTTCCCTAAAGCAAGTTTGACATATCCCTCATTCCCATCCCTTCTAGGCGACCCTCAAAACTCTTTTGAGACAACGACTTTGTAAATGGATCAGCAAGGTTTTGCTCTGTGAGAATCTTTACCACATTTTCCTTACCTCGTTGTATTATCTCCCTTATGAGATGATACTTTCTCTCAATATGTTTGGCAGCTTTATGGTTCCGATGTTCTTTAGAATTAGTCACTACTCCACTATTATATCAATAAAGTGTAATGGCCTTTTCTGCCTCAGGAACCACCTCCAAATCATTTAGGAACTTGCAGAGCCAGACTACTTCTTTTGCTGCTTCATAAGTAGCAATGTATTCAGCCTCCATAGTCCAATTAACAACGTAAGAGTGCTTGACACTCATCCAGACTATGGCTTCGCCTCCTAAAACAAATATAGAATTAGAAGTTGATTTTCTGGAATCAACATCTAATTGGAAATCAGAATCTGTATATCCCGTCAGAATAAGATTACTTTTAGAGTAGGCAAGCATTAAGTTCTTCATCCTACAAAGATACTTTAGTATGCACTTAACCGCAATCCAATGCTCCATTACTGGATTGGATTGGAATCTACTTACTAGTCCCACTGCATAACAGATATCAGATCTAATGCAAAGCATAACTTACATTAAACTTCTAACTATCGAAGCATATGGAATATTATGCATGTGTTCGACCTCCTCTTGGGTCTTAGGTGCTTGCTCCTTTGAAAGATTGATTCCATGTCTAGTAGGTGTGAAACCCCTCTTGGAATCTTGCATGGCAAACTTATTGACCATGTTCTCAATGTAGGTTAATTTAGACAAGGCTATTTGTTTTTTCTTACGATCCCTTAAAAGTTTGAACCCTAGAACATAGTTAGCCTCTTCTAAATCCTTCATCGAGAATTGTTCTTTCATCCATCCATTAACTGTAAATAACATTCCTACATCATTCCCAATGAGCAGAATGTCATCGACGTATAGGACTAGGAAAATAACCTTGCCTTCTTGTATCCTTTTATGGACACAAGGCTCATCTAGGTTTTGTATAAACCCATAGGTTTTGATAGACTTATCAAACCTAATGTTCCAAGACCTAGATGCTTACTTAAGTCCATAAATGGACCTCTGTAATTTGCATACCTTATGTTCATTACCTAGCTCAATGAATCCTTCTGGTTAGGCCATATAAATGGTCTCCTCAAGATCTCCATTAAGAAATAAGGTCTTGACGTCTATTTTCCATATTTCATGATCAAAATAGGCTGTTATAACCAAAATAATTTTGATGGACTTAAGCACGGCAAATGGAGAAAAAAATCTCCTCATAGTTTATACCTTCTTTTTGAGTATAACCTTTAGCTAACAATCTAGCTTTAAAGGTCTCTACCTTTCCATCTGATCCTCTTTTCCTTTTTTAGATCCATTTACACCGTATGAATTTTACATCTTGTGGTAGATCTATAAAGATCTAAACTTCATTGGCATACATGGAATCTATTCCCGATTCCATTGTCTTAAGCCATTTTTTTGCATCAACACCATTAATAACCTGTGTATAAGTAATGAGATCTGTTTCTTCTTAGTTTGAGATGGCTATAATGCCTTCTCCTAGACCTAGATACCTATCTAGTTGTCTCACAACCCTCCCACTACGTCTAGGCATTACTTGATGTTCAAGTTGCTCTTCCGATTCAACTCTTGAATCCATTTTGACATCTTGTTCTACTACATCCAAATCAACTATTGGTTTGGATGAAATAGCTAACTCTTTGAGTACTACTTCACTTATTCCTTTATGATTTCTCAAAAACTCTTCCTCTAGGAAGGTTGCGTTTGTCGACATAAATACCTTCTTGTTCTGAGGACTGTAAAAATAGTACCCTCGAGTACTCATAGGATATCCTACAAATAAGCATACTTATGACCTTGGTTCGAACTTCGTGGATTCAGGCCTTAGAATATGGGCTAGGCAGCCCCAAGTGCTTAAGTGTCGCAATGAAGGCACTCGGCTAGTCCATAACTCCCTAGGTGTTTTAGGCACCGATTTGGATGAAGCAAAGTTAAGAAGATAAGTTGTCGTTTGTAAGGCATATCCCCATAACAATTTTGGAAGGCTAACGTAGGACATCATTAATCTTACCATTTCCAATGAAGTCCTATTTCTCCTCTCAGCTACACCATTCTGTTGAGGTATTCAAGGAGCTGATAAGTTGGAAACAATTCCATTGTCAATTAAATATTGTTGGAACTCTCCATATAAGTACTCACCACCTAGATCTGATCGAACTTGTTTTAATGGCTTGCCTAGTTGCTTCTCAGCTTCAGCTTTAAATACTTTAAAATTTTCAAAGGAATCACTCTTTTTATGCATCAAATACAAATAGCCATGCCTAGAGTAATCATCTATAAAGGTTATGATGTATTCGTAACCTCCTCTAGCTTGTACGTTCATGGGCCCACTCACATCAGTATGTACCCCATCCAACATGGATTCAGATTTGTTTCCTTTAGAAAGAAACGAGTCCTTGGTCATTTTCCCTCCAATATAAGATTCATAGGTGGTAATAGATCATTATCCAAGGCCATAAGGATCCCATCCTTTGCTAACCTGTCAAGTCTTTTCTGATTGACATGACTCATTCTTAAGTGCCACAGATATTTTGAATTAATGCTAGAGACATTGGATTGTCTTGATTTTATCAATTCTGTGGAATTTAGTGAGCCTTTCATAGGTTCTATAAAGGACAACCCCTGTTTAATAATTGCATTACAAATAAAATCCTTATTCTCATATATTGAAACAACATTTTCAAAATATAAGGAATAGCCAGATTTTATTAAACAAAAAATAGAAATCATGTTCCTTACAATCATTGGGATGTAATATACATCTTCCAAATATAACCTATGACCACTAAGAAAGCCTAAAATAACGACTCCCACTGATTCTGCCAAAACGTAGGATTCATCTGCTATCTTGACTTGAAACTGGCCTTTAGGTAGTCTTTTCCTTTGCTAGAACCACCGTAAAGAATTGCAAACATGGTCAGTGGCTCCTAAATCTAATATCCAAGAATCAGATAAATCTGCTACATTTCTAGTTCCTAACAAACTTAGGAAACCCATACCTTGTTTGGTTTTGAGGGACTCAAGGTAGATTGGACAGTTTCTTTTCTAGTAGTCCATCTCATCATAGTGGAAACACTTTCCCTTGGTGTTCTCTTTGGCCTTTTTTTTCATGGGTTAGGCCTTGACCCCTGTTTGGGCCTTCTTTTTCATTGGACCCTTCTTCTTTTACTTGCCCTTACCCTTGGGCTTAAAAGAAGATGTTACATTAGCTTCTAGCCCATAAGCCTTGATATTCAATATCTCCTCCATACTCTTAAGGGTATTCATCAACTCACTCAAGGTGTAATCTTTGTTGTTGAGCTCATAGTCCAACTTAAACTGCTGAAAAGAAGAGTTTAAGCTATTGACAATCATATTCATCTGTGTGTATGCATCCATGTTTGCCCCAAGCATCTCAGCCTCAGTCACCGTAGACATTACCTTAAGCAAGTAATCCTGCGCCAGTTCACCAGGTTTTTGTCTGACATTATGAAAGGATTGGATAGCTTTCACCTTTCCAGACCTGGTCCTCACACCAAAAATCTCGTGAAGGTGATGGACCATTGCACTAGTAGTTTTCATACAAGCAATTTGATTTTGAAACATGCCGCTAATAGAAGCTAGAATATAACACTTAGTAATCTTATCAGTATTCTGCCATCGCTTATATTGTTGGACTTGCTCAAGAGTTGAATCTCCACTTGGAGATGCAGGCTCATTTTTAGTTAATACTGACCATACAATTCGTTCATATTGATAAACAATGTCAAGGTTACGTCTCCATTCATTAAAAATCTCTCCATTTTCTAATTTGTTGTTTGTCAATAGCAAAGTGAGTGGATTCATTTTGTGGTGATTATGTCTGAAAAATAAATTATTAAAGAATGAGCATACTAGTTAACAATATTGGAACTTTGTATAAAATAATGATGCATGTATGCACGGTGATAGATTTAAAAAAAATTAAAAAACATTTAAATCTTTATATGACCGTTATTTTTCTTATCTATAACGGACTAAGTGATAGTGGGTCATCTTATTCATTAAAAGAAAAACTGGGACCCTCCCACTAAAAAAGCTACTAAGCATCTTCATGCCTAACTTTTAAAGAAGCTCCATAATTTGGTCCATACATTTACCAACATAACTACGGTGGGCAGGTTATTGATAAAATATGTTAAGTGTGTAACCATTTGATTCATTCACTAAAGGTACTTACAAACCATGCCTCAGTGGGAGGTCACATTTGTTACCAATGAGTGGACTTATCCTTAAGGAGAACCAAACCATGCAAGATCTAAGATTCATGCCCTCCAGTGAGGAGTAACACTTCACCACATGCAAATGGGCCATAAATACCATCTTGTCTATAAGCAATTTATTATCCATCCTATATTGTTTCATTATATATCTCATACATATTGAATGCATGGCAAAGCCTAGGGTTGGCAATTTTCTAAATGACATGCAATAATATAATATCACATATTATTTGTATTCATTTATCCATTCATCACATGAACTAATAAGCCACTTTTGATTGTTCATCATAGAAACATAAATAAAATTACAACGCTTTTAGGCCCAACAATTTCTTCTTGGACTTGGATCTTCCGTTTCGAACTCTTCGCTCACATGACCTGGACCATTTGGTATAAAGTGTGTAATGGCTTTTCTTTGACAACAAAGTTTTGATTTTCATAAAAATGAATTTGACACTTTGAAAACAAAAATTCCAGCACTAGTTTTTCATCAAAACCAAAACTTGTCCATACAAAACAAAAAATCCAGCACTTGTTTTTAATCAAAACCGAAAATTATTGTGTCATAAAACCAAAAATTTGTTAACACAAAATTCCAGCACTTTGGATTTCTAACATCCGAAACTTTGCCAATACACTTTAAGAAAAACCGAAACCTTTACCTCTTTATTTCTTCACTCCATGGCTGCTTCATCTTCATCATTTCATAAATGTGTACATTACAACATCAAAGAAAACATAAACATGAAACCAAGGATGAAACATGACGATGATAGGCCACCCTCCTTGTTACAAACCAAATTAAGAAAACTTACAAGGTAACTTTAGATCTATGGACAACCAAAAGAGCAAAACATACACCATATATATATCTATCACATAAAAATATGTAGTATACAAAAAATTTTCTAATTTATACATCACATATAGAAACGAAATCATGCATAGGAAAATTGGCTCTAATACCAATTATTAGATCGACAAATTAAGCATGCAAGATTTGGCTAAAATGGTAGATTTTAAAACCTTTTAAAATCAAATTTCAGTTGAAGCAATATAACCAAATCAATATGCCAAGCCATACATGATACGATATAAGGAAAATAATTTACATAAGAACAACGTGGTAGAAATTTACCGACTCCTTCGCTACAGCTTTAACTCCTCGCTGTGCTATCCTATCCTCGGCAATGTATCCTCTTCTCTTTGTTTTATCCTCGACAAATCCAATCCACCACTTGTTCTCTTTAGACAACTTGGTTAACAAGATCCTTTGGTGGGAAAGGAGAAGAAAACTTAAAGAGATTTTGCCTTAGAAGAAAGAAGCCAAAGATGAGAAACCTCTCATGCAATTTTCGGCTATACCATACAAGATAGGAGAGAAAGAGTCAAAAATTCAAGAACACTTCTTACTCTTCTTGTCAATTTTGGTTATCATCAAAGAAAGAAGTGATGTAAAGTGATGTGCATCCAATGCATCACTTCATTCTTTAATCAATCATAAAGAAGTCAACAAATGAGACTCTTCTCATTTGTTTTAAGATGGCTATATGAAAAGACCAATAACCTAAATGTGACTTCTCATTTTTGGTTTTCGTGATGAAAGAAGGAAGATGGTCCATCAAATGCACCTCTTTCTTCTTTAATCTAATGAATGCTGAAAGGTTACATGTTATCATTAAAAGACAACCATTAAACTATTTAATGATATGATTATTACTCCATTAAATGATTATAAAGCATGTTAAAAACCATCTTAAATATAGCAAACCAATGTTAAATTGTTGGAGTTGTGTAAATATAGTGCCCTGGAAAGCAAATGTATTTACATGTAACTTAATTCTCTTTCAGTTACAGTTTTGTAATGAAAATATTTATTGTTAATGAAACAAAAGAGTTTGGTTTTATTTGTGTGAGCATTATATATCTAGTCAAAAGGTACCAAGATTCCTTTGTAAGTAATATATATATACATAAAGATGTATGGGAAATGTGTATATTATTAGAATCTAAATTAATTGATTCACAGTTGAATAATCAAGTTGGTCGCTTGATTATTGTTTAGATTGCAGTGTTGCGATTTATCTCCATGTAAGTAAAGGAGTTTACTTTAAGGGAATGATGAGTTTCATATCATGATAGTAGTT